>JAHDVE020004915.1:0-63822 GCA_022606495.2 Halesus radiatus
CAATAATTATTAATCTAAAACACTCATCAAAATTGAAAAAACCTTCCGAGCAAAGATAAATGTCGCCGGCAGGACTCGAACCCGCACCCTTCTAATGTCCGGTTAGATGCTCTACCGTTGAGCTACGTCGACTTATCGCAAACCCGCCAAGTTAATCAATATATACTAGTGTTCCATTCAATAATTACTGTTTTTATTATATTTTCATCTGTAAACAACCAACTTTATTAGTATGAGAGAGGCTTGTAACGGCTAAATCCCTCAAATAGATGGCGTCGAGACAAATTATGTCTACATTTATTGGTGAAAATTGCTTTGACTTGTCAAATATTTATTAATTGATAAACTAAAGTTCTTAAAAACTTAAGACAAGATTTTTTGTGCATAGCGCAAAGGGTAACAATTATTATTTTTATAAACAATAATTATTAATCTAAAACACTCATCCAAATTGAAAAAACCTTCCGAGCAAAGATAAATGTCGCCGGCAGGACTCGAACCCGCACCCTTCTAATGTCCGGTCAGATGCTCTACCGTTGAGCTACGTCGGCTTATCGCAAACCCGCCAAGTTAATCAATATATACTAGTGTTCCATTTTAATAATTACTGTTTTTATTATATTTTCACCTGTAAACAACCAACTTTATTAGTATGAGAGAGGCTTTTAACGGCTAAATCCCTCAAATAGATGGCGTCGTTTAATTATTGTTTATAAAAATAATAATTGTTACCCTTTGCGCTATGCACAAAAATCTTGTCTTAAGTTTTAAGAACTTTAGTTTATCAATTAATAAATATTTGACAAGTCAAAGCAATTTTCACCAATAAAATGTAGACATAATTTGTCTCGACGCTATCTATTTGAGGGATTTAGCCGTTACAAGCCTCTCTCATACTAATAAAGTTGGTTGTTTACAGGTGAAAATATAATAAAAACAGTAATTATTAAAATGGAACACTAGTATATATTGATTAACTTGGCGGGTTTGCGATAAGCCGACGTAGCTCAACGGTAGAGCATCTAACCGGACATTAGAAAGGTGCGGGTTCGAGTCCTGCCGGCGACATTTATGTTTGCTCGGAAGGTTTTTTCAATTTGGATGAGTGTTTTAGATTAATAATTATTGTTTATAAAAATAATAATTGTTACCCTTTGCGCTATGCACAAAAATCTTGTCTTAAGTTTTTAAGAACTTTAGTTTATCAATTAATAATCATTTAACTGTTCCACACTATCAATAGGCGTGCGATGGTAGTTTGTTGGTAGTGATACTCCCGCGGCGACCACTCACCACAGACCACAGTGAAACGACACTATTTAAATAATCATTTAACTGTTCCACACTATCAATAGGCGTGCGATGATAGTTTGTTGGTAGCAATACTCCCGCGGCGACCACTCACCACAGACCACAGTGAAACGACACTATTTAAATAATCATTTAACTGTTCCACACTATCAATAGGCGTGCGATGATAGTTTGTTGGTAGCAATACTCCCGCGGCGACCACTTACCACAGACCACAGTGAAACGACACTATTTAAATAATCATTTAATTGTTCCACACTATCAATAGGCGTGCGATGGTAGTTTGTTGGTAGTGATACTCCCGCGGCGACCACTCACCACAGACCACAGTGAAACGACACTATTTAAATAATCATTTAACTGTTCCACACTATCAATAGGCGTGCGATGATAGTTTGTTGGTAGCGATACGATACACTCACCACAGACCACAGTGCTCCCAGCTGCAAAATATCAAGTTTTCACGGCCGCAGTATTCATCGTTGCTATTGTGTTCTAGGTTGAAATGTTTTATTTTGTTATTAATTAACAATATTGTTCTAGGTACCATAGATTAATTTTCTTTGTTATTTCATAGAACAGTCAGCGCTATCTAGGATCGAGCTGTAATGTATATTTGTGAAGCAGCTGTTCCATGTCGGCAGCTGTCCCGTACCAAGGCCACGGTTAAACTACAATGTCCGTAATAATAAATTATAATTATTGTACGTTTTCATCTTAGAGTAATAATATATATATTACTCTAAGGTTTTCACCTATCTAACGAAACGAGTAGCTTATGCGGCGGTTTTTAGGGAGACTTGGTCAAAATACAAACCTAAAGAAGGTAGCTATATTAAATATTATTTAATGTTATAGGTACAGTCGAATTTGGATGTAACGAGTACAGTGTTCACACTGTATCGGTTTTCCCGTTGGACAAACTGCTAAAAAGTACAAATTTATCTGTTTTTTATTGTAAATTGTGGCAAGCCACAAAGTTAATGCTTTTTACAAATATGCTAAAAAGTAGTTTATCGGGACCTTTTTGGGCTTATTTTGTAAATTTCTTTAACATTAATTTTAAAAAAATAATTACAAAACTGTGTTATTATGAGCCCGCTTATAATGAGTTAACGGTTGTAATTAGCAAAATATTCCAATGATTCAATTGAACCGTTTTCAACAGAATCATTTACGGTTATTACACACCTGTTCTGTATGGATATACGGGAAAACACGTTTAGCAAACGAAACCAATGCAAAACGCGAAAAACGCAATGCAAAAAGGCGAATTTTTTTAACTTCCAAAAAATGGAACAGGAGACTTTCAATAATTGCATTTGAAATGAATCGGCCGTTGTCCGCTTTTATGTTTTAAAACTGTGGTGACTGCTTTGGTAATAATTCATGGATTCAGGTGTGTTGCGATCAACCCGCGTTTCGATTTCTAATTTTCCAAGTGACTGAAACGTGACTTTGTCCTGTCATGTTTGCTTTATTTCACATTCTTGAGTATAATCATCTCTTCATATGGCGGCATCGTGCAGTATTGAGTACCACCTTTGACTTTAGGATTTAAAAATAAACACACTGCAGTGCGTTGGTCGCTAGTCCCCAGTCGCTAACCCGCCGGTACTGCTTGCTGTAGCTTGTGAAATGGTAATATTATAATTAATATGAGTTGACAAAACGCCTCTATGTCGAAAGCGGCGAAGAAGTGAGTGTGTGTTGCGCACTGCAGTTGCGCAACTTGCGCCGACAGACCATATTCTATTTTAAAAAACTACCGCCGTCAAATTGAGCATCTTTGAAGTGTCGAAGAATTGAGAAATTAAAAGCGTTAAAACTGCGTTTTGCGGTCGGCGATGTACTCATGACAGGCTTCACACACATTTAGTTAAATGTGGAATTTTACTGTGACATTTGTGCAATCTTCAGAATCGTATCCTTAATTGGCCATAATCCGCCTCTAACGCGAGATAAATCAGTCAGACCAGTGTCTCCGTGTTGAACGATGTTGTTTCCTTTTCGTTGTAACTTCTAAGTTTTGTGCCTACTTTGCGATATAAATAAAATAAAATACATATTAAAATCTGCCTTGATGTTGAATTGTTGAAAATAGCAGATTAATATAGCCAAATTTGTGCATTTCCACCTGCCCGGCGATTCTCTCAGATTTTATTTTATTCCTTATTCTTACTAATGAAACTACTACAGTAACAGTGAACGGTTTTTATACAGATACAAAATAACATATTTATACACGTAATTATAATAAATGGTCGTAGACAAGACGACGGGCACCCTCAGTTGTACTATATCATTCGATGACAATAACGCTGAAATTTGGAGACAACAGACAGCATCAAATTCTTAACGACATACTGGTGAACATCACTACAGGGCAATAATATCAAATCGGATTAATAATAGCAAATTAATAAAACACCGCGTCGCGCATATCCTTAGGGAATATTTTATTTAAGGTCAGTTGCAATTCGGACTCTATTGCTATTGTTTAATTAGTCATATTTAAGGTCAGTTGCCATTCGGACTCTATTGCTATTGTTTAATTAGTCATATTTAAGGTCAGTTTCCATTCGGACTCTATTGCTATTGTTTAATTAGTCATATTTAAGGTCAATTGCCATTCGGACTCTATTGCTATTGTTTAATTAGTCATATTTAAGGTCAGTTGCCATTCGGACTCTATTGCTATTGTTTAATTAGTCATATTTAAGGTCAATTGCCATTCGGACTCTATTGCTATTGTTTAATTAGTCATATTTAAGGTCAGTTGCCATTCGGACTCTATTGCTATTGTTTAATTAGTCATATTTAAGGTCAGTTGCCATTCGGACTCTATTGCTATTGTTTAATTAGTCATATTTAAGGTCAGTTGCCATTCGGACTCTATTGCTATTTGTTTAATTAGTCATTATTTTCGTTTTAACTATAATAACTACTGGCACTTCTCTCTGAACCAAAAATAAAACTTCACACTCCTGCAGATAGATTGCTATAGTTGTGACAGTAAATCGCGCGTATCGATGTGTTCAAGAATGAACAGTGATTGTGTTCGACTTTATGTGATCGAAAGAGCATCGATGTGCATCCTTGCAATCTGTTGGCGGCACGATGTCTGATATCCAAAGATTACTCCCGGGCAAATAAGTCTTCTGATTCCGGAGTATTTCCTTGACCGGCATTCTTAAAAACCTCCGTTCGTTCGATATCCAACATGTTCATCGACGACGGCCTCAGCGGCCATCGTCACATCGTCAGTCATCCAGTTACTTCCCCCGCTTCCCCGCTTCCAAGGATTCCTAAGGGTCCGGCCGGCCGAGAGAATCCTGGCCACACTCCTGATAATTCGCCGCATTGCCGTCACAGACAGTTTTTAGTTAGTTATCCGTAAAAATCGTCCACATATATGTGAGTGTTAATTTATCTGTTCTTTCTTTCCAATATATATTTTATTACAAAAGTAACTCTTTCATTTACAACCCAACATTGTTAGCATAATGAAGAGAAGTTCCCCGACCTTGAACAAGTCTGATAGCTCTGCTCGGCTGAAGGCATCACCTTCTTCCTGAAGAGGTGATTGGCGCCCTTTAAAACAAGCCTTCAGCTCGATTAAATTCCATCTTAACCGTTAATAATCTATCATTTTTACCTACAACTCAACAGTGGTGTCCAAACCCAACCTCGCATTACCTGTACCTATCAATGTTTTTCTTTATATTTACATAGTATTCCGGAATAATACAATATATACAATATAATCATGACATCCCTTGCTCAACGACAATTTTCATACTTAGGTCCAAAAATGTTCAACATCATAGCCGATACATGGAAATCGAAAAGTGCAACTGTTCGGCGCAAATTGGTCCATGTTTGGCTTCTCGGTTTAGGGAGAGTCAAAAACGAACATATGCTGACTGCCAGTTAATTCTTTCATTTATTTTTTAATAATTACAAACATATACATTGGTGCGCTTTGTCCTTAATTTTTTTTTTTTACTGAATTTATGTTACATTATTTGTGCTCTTCGGGAAAATATCTTAACTAGATTAAAAATCCTAACCAAGGAAAGGAAAAATGACAAACATTTATTTGGTCATAAACAATTTACTAAATTTACTTTTTGTACTGAATAAAATATATTTAATATTTTTTAAAAAATTTAATGTAAATAAAATTTAATAATGTTTTTATTAAGTTCTGCAAGTAATTTTAGTTGTTATTACTGTGACAGCTGTTTCGGCGTTTAAGGCCATTTTCAAACTGTGGTTAATCCACATTGTGACGACTTATTTATATGATTTAATTTACTCCCACTCCTTTTAAATTTGGACGGGTAATTAATGATTAATTATCGATAAAACCGATTTAGTTAGAAAACAATTAAAATTCTGAATTCTGTGATGTTTTCACATTTATAATGTGTTTACTCGTATTTAACTGAGTACAGTCATAATTACAGTCATAAATATTACAGAAATCATAAAGGATTAAATTTGTTCAATTATTCCGGTATGAAATGACAATAGTAAATTTTCAGGATGAGCGTAGAACTCTATCGTTTGAATCACACCAGCAGTTGTTCCCGTGTTAACATTTGTGCCGTCACACTCAATTGCTTTTAAGTGGTCAAGTCAAATGTTTTGACAAGCTAAATTTTCTATTATTGCTTTGGTTATGTTTACGTCTATTTTTGTCTATTACTTTTTTAGTGTTATCCCGAGTGATTGTGTTTTATTTAATACGGCAGAAGCGATTTGCTGCACTAGGTCTATCCGATATCCTGAACCTGTCACAGATCTTGGAGAGAACTCTGAAAGACGGAGATTTGCTGCACTAGGTCGGATATCCTGAACCTGTCACAGATCTTGGAGAGAACTCTGAAAGACGGAGATTTGCTGCACTAGGTCGGAAAGGTAGTGGTATTAGTCTTAAGTAGCCTACTTGATTTTGCGATCTGAGAAGATGACTTTGATGCTGAGGTGGAAGACAGTGTGAACAAATTCTAAACCCTTTTCTTCACATACCTGTTCTTTTGTTTCGGCAAGATCTTTTCTCTTCCTCTTCGTAGACTTTTCCATTGGTTTCGTAGTCGGTATACCAACACCGCCGATTACCATTTTTCTCTCACCTTTTTGGTCTTACAAAAACAACGGAGAGTACAGCGCGTGGCGGGGTTTAGTGTCATATAAGTACAATATTAATAAATAGTAGTTATATGTACCAAAGCTATAGATTTCATAAATAAACATCATTAACTGTTCCAGAATATTTTATAATGGGACTGAAAACACCGAATATTTATCATATTTTCTCAAATTAAAGATATTTTTAATTTTTTTTAAACTCTATTATTTTGATGTTTTAAATACAAACACATCTTTCCATTACTAGCGCTAAAAGTAATACTGAAAAAAAGCAATCGGCCCACAAAGATAAATATTTAATTGAAATTCAAAATAAAATCCAAATTTAACAAATATTTGTATTTCCAATTATAAGAAGCTGCTACCTTAGGTTGTTCAGTTGAGTTTGAATGAGACATAATACGAGTCTTCTTATATACATTCTGGAATTCTGTACCAAATAAAATTACATGCTTCCAGACTTAGTCCGAGTTTTGAACACCCATTTTCTTATTGAATCATTTTGAAGTTTTTTTTATTTTATTTTTATTGTATAATATTCATTATATACATTGGGAACTTATACCCGCTAAGCCACTGCAAGTACCTTGTCAGTAGGAGTTAACTAACTAACTAATTAACCATCACGCCGTTTTCCCGCAGGGGTAGGCAGAGAGGACGGTCCGCCAAACAACTCGATCTTGGCATACACTTCTTGCTTTATTCACATTCATACATCGTCTCATACATTCTCTTCTATTATTCCGACTTCTGACATGGCCCGACTCAAGTATTTGATTCACTTGATCGTGCCATGGTCAGCAGGAGTATTTGAACAATATTATATAATACAACAATAAATAAACATCATCATACAAATTTTGGGTAAAATTAGGATATAGAGGTGCATGCATATTGTGATCAATGTACATAAGTTGGAAAAAAAAAATGGAAACAGCATTACAGTTTTGTTATTGAGATACTAGAGTCCAATTTTATAACACCGATTTAAACAATATTATAAAAATATGAATATCATCAAAAATATCAAAATTATAAAAGTACCAATATTATAAAAATATCAATATTATAAAAATATCAATATTATAAAAATATCAATATTTTAAAAATATCAATATTTTAAATATCAACATTATAAAAATGCCAATATTATAAAAATATCAATATTATAAAAATAATAAAAATATCAACATTATAAAAAACAATAATATTAAAAAAATATAAATACTATAAAAATATCAAAGTATCGGCAAGTATTAAATAAATTGTGAAATAAATAAATATTTATATAAATAAAACAGCATTGCAGGTTGGTTACAGTGAGGATAGTAACACCGTAACAGTAAATACAGCAGATATCGAGGAGCTATACAACCAAGGAGACCGTCATATTTGTTACCATCAATACACAAGGTTACTTTCCAAAAGCCAACATTTTAACATCAGTGAGATTTTCATCATAGAGCAATTGTTTTTAAATTCGTACGGCAATTTGTTAAATATATGTGGTACAATCTATTTGATGGTTCGTTGACCATATTTATTTTGAAATATTGGCACTATCATTCCTATAGTTTGTGTGAAACGTGTATTGTGTACATGATCCACCACTGCCTTATACGGACTTTCAGATATATGTTGCAGTAAATTTTTTTGCCACAAAAGACCACGAACAGATAATACATTAATTGATTTGTACATGGTATCAATGTCTCGCCTTTGCTTAAAAACTGTTTTACTTACTAGCAATTTTACCATAGCGTTTTGAATCCGCTGTAAATGTTTTATGTTGGTCTTACACGAGTCTCCCAAAGAAGTTATCCCATACCTTAAGATCGATTCTGCTAGAGACAAATAAATTAGTTTCATAGTTTTTATAGGCACATAAAATTTTACCTTATGAAGTCTTCCTACAATAGGTCGAAGTCGCTTACAGAGGTTGGAAATTTGTACGTCCCATTTCATGTTACAATCTACCGTAACACCTAGATACACATACTGGTTGACTAATTCGATACTTGTACCCGCGCAGGGCTGTTTGGTATTATTGTGAATGCAATTAAATGAATGGGATATGATTATAGGTGCCTCGCTGTACCTTGCATGCGGGGATCTTATGTACATCAATTTCGTTTTTTTAGCATTGATTATTAGACCGGAGTCATGTGACCATTTTAATAAAGAAAAAAACTCTAGTTGTAACAATTTCAATGCAGTATCCAAATTTTCATGGGAGATAATTGCTGTATCTTCAGCGTATACATAATGTTTAACAAACGAGAATATTTTGTTCATAAGTGATACAAAGATAATATACAGCGTTGAACCTAAAATTGACCCTTGTGGAACTCCTGTTTGACATTTCTTCTTTTACTAAATTTGTCTGATATTTTTACTTGGATTTGGCGGTTGGTTAGGAAGTTTTTGAACAGTTTGAGAAAGTTTCCTCTTACCCCTATTGCCTCCAAAATATTTAATAATTTCATCGGGTCTATAAGTGTTATAAAAATGCTCCTGATCCTAGTTACAAAGACTTCTTTCAACATATTTTATTTTTATCCAGTGGTTCTCAAAGTGTACATCCGCGGCGCCCCGGGGGCCCCAGCCCCTGTCCAGGGGCCCGGGCGCCGCGAAGATCATTTTTCGGCACTTTCTGTGATGAAATCTAAGTATCGCGAGATTTAAAAATATACACGGATCATTTGGAAAATCTGGATTTAGCAAGGGCGCCGCGAATCGAAAAAGTTTGAGAACCTCTGCTCTGATCTATAAACCTATGTAATGTGACAAATTTAGTGTTTCAAATTCTGATCGAAAATATTTATACGAGTATATGAGTTAAAAGTTTTTTTCCATAGGTGATTAGAGACAAGCGACCGACGTCACTATGACGGTACCAAGGCCACTCGCGAATTTCAAGGTCTTTTCAGAATGTGCATCTCCTTAAATATCGAAACTCTGACGGAACCTGCCAATGATAATTGATGGGATTGCTCACTATCGGCGCTCTCAGGAATCTGGATTTGGTGGCAAAACGGATTAAACAGGTTCCGGCATTGTACTCTGTTCGCCTCTCGGTTACGGATTCAATGAAACCGTTATTTGGTTATGTAAGACGAAGGCTGAATCAAATTCCGATATTAGTTGTTGTCCTAATTCGTCGCTATGGGTAAATTAAATACTGTAGATGTATTTATTGCAGGATACCGTAGCCAGTAATTAAATTAAATTGTTATTGACCGTCTTCGGGGCGCTTTACACCAACACCGAGAGCGTTAGGTGTCGCAGTGGCACTTCTAGGAATTGCGGGGGAATCTCTGGGAATAATCGCGCTCTGACCGATCGCGCTCGAGCTGATTAGAGTCACTAGACAATCTCCATGTCGAGTGTAAGTGTAGAGGATGAACGTTAGTTCATACTGGTTAGTGGTTACTGGTGGAGCAAGTTATCACGCTACTATGAGCTATGTACTCAACAACTACTCCAACACCAGTGACGTCACGCATCTCACGCTTAGTGTCGTCATTGTTTTTTTTTATACTTGGTGACGTCGACCAAAATAGTAATGTATTAAAAATATCTACTAACTAACTAACCATCACACCTTTTTCCCGCAGGGGTAGGCAGAGAGGATGGACCGCCAAACAACTCGATCTTGGCATACACTTCTTGCTTCATTCACATTCATACAATGCCTCATACATTCTCTTCTGTTATCCCGACTTCTGACATGGCCCGACTCGAGTATTTGATTCATTTGATTTTGCCATGTCTTTCTCGGTCGTCCCCGACTTCTTCCATTACACCCCTCTCTTCGTATATATTCCCCTTACACCCCTCTCTTCGTTCATTCGCTCTACATGCCCATATTATTTTTCCAAGGTCATAACTATGACGAAGTCTAGTTCCTATTTATAGCGACGTACCTACTGTGGGGATAGTGAAACTCTTTCTTATATTGCATTTGGAACATATGACGTCACATGAGCATTCTGTTTTTGGATTAGTATGAAAAAAAAAAAGATTTTGTTTAGTATTTTAAATATGTATTTTTTTAGTTTTGGCGAAATTTAAACTTAATTTGGGTGAATTTAAACTCTATAATTGTTGTTCAATATAAAAACTATTATTAATGAAAGACATTGGAGTATTCATGAGCAAACCAATTATCAATACGGATATTATGATAATGTTAATGATCAATACTATTAATATTCTTTGAGTTAAAGTTTCTAAAAAGGTACATAATTTTATCACTTATGTTTATTTATGGTTTACCATGAATGGAATATAAAATTATGTATGGTAAAGCACATCCTTGTTTTGACATTTGAAATTCTAACCTCAAAACTGATCAAAACCGACCGGCCATAGATATGAAGCGTTTTGGCGGGCTTTGAAAAATAGAAACTTTAAAAATTATTTTACCTATGAAAACTGTAGAAAAAAAAGAAAGATACTGGTATTTAAGTTTGAACGTCATTATTGATAAAAAAATGGATTGGAGTTTCTTATTATCATACCTTAATATTAAAAATCCACTTACGGCCGTTATTCCCAATCCTACTGTGCAATTAGCAAGTAGAGCCGAAGTGTTGCCTCACCTCACGGCTCTAGGACTTCCCAATTCCTTTCGTATTTACTCGCTTCGAGCCATCCCATCGTGCCGGGCTCGTGAGTGTAATGTAATGTGTACTGTGCACACTACATCGAGTAAGTTAGTAGCGGCAAGCGGCGTACCTCTGAACGAGGGGTCGTGGCCGTGCTTTGCGTTATCGTGTCGAAGCAAATGGCTTAAAAAAATGAATTTTCGTTGCTATATGAAAACGCTTGCGAAATATTTTATTAATCTAGGTATTTTTGTTTTTGTAACTTTATTTAGATGTAAGCAAATTTTCATACATCTAGTAATAAAAAAAACATATAAGATACATAATAAAATAAATAGAGTCATAAAATTATAACGGAAAGAATACAGTTAATAAAAAAAAGAAAAAAAAGAAATACAGTTACCCCAGATCAAAAAAAAAATAGGGTTTAAGAAATACAGTTAATACAAATAGAAATACAAGTCATAAATTTTTCTTTATGTATATAGCACATGTTTTACGGAAAGTGCCAAGACTTATACTCTACGTTGACGTAGGATATTATTAATTATACGAAATATTTAAGCTTTGTGAGTTCGTCCACTTACCAACGTAACGTACAGTAACGCAACGTTGCATATAATCCTTCGTGAGGTGAAATTACTGATTGTCTCATACGGGTGTCTTTTCTTGTGATTAACGGGGTAACCATTTGCAAAAGTAGGGGCTACAACTCTTCTGACATTCGTTAGTATTTTTGATAATCAGCAGTATATGATGCAGATATAAGTAGCACGTGGCTGTAATCTGTGCGTCGTTTCAACCACTCATTCACCCAGTGTCTCTTCTTGTGATTAACGGGGTAACCATTTGAAAAAGTAGGGGCTACAACTCTTCTGACATTCGTTAGTATCTTTGATAATCAGCAATATATGATGCAGATATAAGTAGCACGTGGCTGTAATCTGTGCGTCGTTTCAACCACTCATTCACCCAGTATCTTTTCTTTCGTCCTCAACTCATGAGCTAGCAATGCGAGACTCGCTAACACTGTCACTTTTTCTTCCGCGTTGTAGGCATGCTGAGGCTCAAACTATCGGCACACACTAAACGTCGAGCCAATCTTGTCGAGTAAAACCATATGTGTGGGAATAGCCTCGAGCATCGCGTGTGCGGCTTTAGATCATACGACGCACGTCTTTAATACATTAACATTTATATTGTTCTTTAGTGACATCTTAATGCCATAACACAACACCGGAACACATTAACACTATAATAAAACGAGCTAAAAATTATTTTTATTTATTTTATTTACGAACTCGGAATTGGAACCAAGTTCGTAAAATAAGTGGAATGCATTGTTATGTAACAAGATTGGCTACAATTTAATAGAAGAATCTAGCCGTAAAAGGAAGTTAATAGAACTTTCTCGAACTCACGCTAGAAGCGATCCTGGCTTTTGACACAACGGCGCCACTTCGTTTGTAAGCGGCCTACGTGACTTGATGCACGAGGGCCCGTCAGTAGGAAAGCGATACGCCATCTTAGACTCACTCAGATTCCGGCAGCCGAACAGTGAGGTGGATATAAGCCTAAATATTAAAGCCAGTGACCAGTGCATTAACCTGCTGTGTCCTGCCTGATGTTGAACGTGTGAGATCCAGAGCCCCTCGACATCACACTTTTTACCCTGAAGAAACGTGACACCAGTCGCTGACCAACTCATGTAAGCAGTATGTTCAACCCTCCTTTCTGTGCTGTAGTAACTGTGCCCTTTGAATAACATGCCCGATTTGAGATTCACCAGAGAGAGAAATTATCGAGACTCAGATTAAGTTACGTACTGTCCCTTGTTTTGAACCCCATATGAATTACCTGTAAATGTTTTCCCTGTAAAATAAACCCTGTCTAGAAAGCACGCATCTTTTCATTGGTAGTTAAGTACCTTTTCCATTGAGTCCGATTTGAAGCTGCGCCGATCTACGACTTTGAGACAAGAGCTGTGATGCCCTTACCAACTGAGCCAACCTGGTGGAACCCTGAGATCAGCCCTCGCGTCTGGCCTCGAGGTGAGTTAACCTGTCTCTGTACTATTACACTGGCGACCCACGTGTCCTTCTTCCCCTTCTTACACTGTCGCTGCATCGTGAGGCCCCGTCCTTCTCCCCCTTCTTACACTGGAGCCATAACGTGGGGTCCCATCCTCTCCCCCTTCTTACACTGACGCCAACGTGGGTGGTACTCTTACAGCATAAATAAAATAAATATCCCGGTGTTTCTGATTATGAAAGCGAAAATCGTTCCTATTACACCATCGAATTTTTCGTTTCTGACTCCAATCCAAAACCTTTGTCATTCCTTAAGTGTCCTATTCCTTGAGTCCAGAACAGGTGAATCCGAATTCGCGAACTCGAAGTGAGTCCACCGTCTTTGGAATCGGATTAATTGGAGTCGGTCCGGCCTGAACGACTCTCCTCTATGCCGCCGCATGTCGTTGTGCATTGTTTTGTTTACGGTGCCGAAAATTTCAACATCTATATAACGTTACTAACTAATAATGTTTTAAGTAAATAATAACGTAGTTGGTAACTTACTTAATATCTGGGAATCGCATCCCAGATGCGATTGATACCTTTTTATTTTCTGTCGTATTTTTCTTTTAGGATCGGTTAATATTATCTTCTTCAATAATTAAATATTACAGTGGAGTTTATAAGCTTCAATAACTTGTGAAAATAAATTGAACAAATAATTAATTCGTGTTCTTTCTTCATTTCGTCCACTGTGCGTCGCGTCACCCGCACAAAAAGAAAAGAATCGCAATAAATCCAAATGTCTTGGAAGAGGTACATTTATTATTAAAGCTTCAAATTAAAATATACTGTTCGTATAACTTACTACCACCACCACTACTCTACTATACGCCGTGGTAAGTAAAAACACAGTAATTGCTTGGGAGTCATAAGTCTAAGGGTCGAGTTTTTATTTAACCCTTTAGTATATTTACAATTAACCTAATGTACTGATTTTTTGCCAAAGCACTCATAGACACTTCTTCTATATTATAATTGCAATAAAGTTTGTAAACGATAAATGTTAAAAAATTTTACTTAACAATTGAGAATGTTTATCAAGTAATTGTGGTAAGTAAAAACGCAGAGTCTACATACATATATCTAATATTTGACTACGTTTATAAGTTTAACATTATATTTTCTTTATTCTTTGTTATTGTTTTTAATATGCAGATCTCCATTTTTTTAAAAATTTAAAGTTAATCGTTTTTTTAATTTTATTTATTACGTTCAATTTTAATTAGTAAAACTCCATTTTAATTAAAAGTTATTAATAATAACTATATTTATTTTAGTAATCGTAATAAGTATATATATTTTAGTAATCATAGTAACAATATATATTTTAATCATCGCAATAACTATACATGTTTTAGTAATAATAAAATCTATATATACTTTTAAATTACGGTATATATTTAATAATAATAAAATCTTTATATGATTTCAAATTACCGTATATAATTAATAATAATGAAATCTATATATATAATTAATACTTACCATATACAATTAATAATAAATATGTATAATTACTAATTAAAATATATAATTAATAATAACTACATGTAATTAATAATTATGTATATTTGAACATTACTATATATAAATAATAATAGCTATACATAATTAGTAAAAACTACAATATATATAATTTAATAATAATTACATATATTTAATAATAACTATATACACTTAATAACAACTATATATAATTTAATCATAATTATATTTAATTAATTATAACTATGTATAATTTAATAATAGATTTTAACTTTATGTAATTAATTATCTACATGTAATTAATTATAACTATATATAATTTCACAATAATAATAACTACCCAACAGAATTTTTATTTTGATTTTAAACTAATTAATTATAATTATTAAAGTTTAAAAACTTTAAATTTAAAGCTTTTAAAAAATATATATTCTAAAGTATCCCAGTCCTTTACTATTGTGATAGCTGTTTCGGCGTTTAAGACAATGGCAACCCCGTAACATCTGTCACAACAATAAAAAACTAAAACACTCGCAAAACTCAATAATAAAGTTATTAAATTTGATTTATTCAAAAAGGGTATTAACCTTTCTATTTTATATAATATAAAATAGGTTGTAGAACATTAGAAAAGGAAAAATTCAACTAACAAACTCCACCCAAACAAAAATCTACGTTAAGGTCCGCCCCATAGAGTGAAAGACAGTGCGGCGGGAGAATGTTTTTCAAGATGGTAGATAAAAACACAGCATCTTCACGAATGTAGGTAACTACAACGTAGAAACTGTGTTTTTACTTACAGGCACGGAGATAATGCGATTTTACTTACCAACACCGATAAAATTGCATTCATCAAAAACAATATCATCTTTTTTTAATACAAAAACGTCCGAGGAAGACATGACACGATCAAGTGAATCAAATACTTGAGTCGGGCCATGTCAGAAGTCTGAATAACAGAAGAGAATGTATGCGACATTGTATGAAAGTGAATAAAGCAAAAAGTGTATGCCAACATCTAGTTGTTTGGCGGTCCGTCCTCTCTGCCCACCCCTTCGGGGAAACTTCGTGATGGTTAGTTAGTTAGTTATAGTAATGTTAAACAATGTCTTGCGTAAACATATGAAGTTCGATTCTTAATAACTTCCCCATATTTAACTCATCTTTGCTAATTTTGTTAATTACTGCGTTTTTACTTACCACGGCAGTATAGGAGTATGGAATATCGTGTTTATTGTGTCTGCAAGTTTTCCGGCTTAAAGCGAAATGCCCACAGTACTTAATACTTGTTTACAATGAATAGGAAGTTAACGGCCGGAGTTGAAATGCCAAGGTTCTACTTTCTCCTTATAACTTTCCCGTTGCACCCGAGTGCATGAATACTCTCGGCTTGTATAGGCGTTGTCTGGAAATTAATTTAATGATTTCAACAAATCACAATGCTCGTAATACAGGTCAAGTTAAAGCGCCTCGCTTTGATAAAACTGACATTTATTTATGCTGTATTCTTTTTTAGGTCAGCTGTTATCAATGACATCAACAGATGGAAATTCTAAATAAAAATCCGTGTTTTTCGATTTGTTATTTTCATCGCGCTTTCCACTTTATAATCAATCTATTGCGCAAACAAACACTTCTCAAATGCTTGATCAATACTAACTAATACTGTCAATAACTTATATGATTTTATTTTCATTTCTATACTAACGGCTGCTATAAAGAGAACATTTTTCTCACTTATTTGGGTTGGTTGGATGAAATTGCCACTTGAAAATAAGTCCACCTCTATGCAGTAATATGTATTTATTTATTGACGCCTTGAAGGCTTTTACATGTAGTTACATTATCATAGTAAATTGTACAAGGGGTACAATAAGGCTATACTCGGATAGTACATAACATAACAACGAGAGTTTAAAAGAAGTAGGTACAATGTACTCGTAAGTAGTTCAGTACAATGAGTAGTTGGTTTATTAATATTATAATGTTGTAAAGCAGTTGTCCGGTGTTTTGCAGAACATAACATACGACCATTGAACGGTGCACATGAGTGAATAATACTTATTACCAGTCTGCGCAGCCTTTGAATATGCGAATTTTCGAAATAATTATTTGCAGACGTATACAAAGCCGTCTAACGGTGAATCGTTTCAAACAATTCTAGCTAGACAAAATTTCAACGGAATTTGATTTTTTTCATCGCGCTTTAACAGGGGATAACTAGGAAACCCGATATAGTGTATGACTAATTCCTTGTGTGGTTCCACCAAATGATAAATACTGAAGTCGGACTTTGTAATTAGCCCGACATTATTTAATTAGACATGATTCATTGCCTTGGTCAGTTTTTGGGATGTTGTGCCGTGGTGAGCTTCCTCCTCCTTTAGCCAACGCTTCGGCCAGCGTGAGTGTTCATAATTATAGCAGCGGCGAAGTGTGTGTTTATGTGCCATATGTAGAAGTGATACCATGCTGCGGGCGTTAATCCTCTTAGTATTTTAGTATAATAATAATAATAATTTTGCGGCTGCCACCCTTAAATTTATTTTGTGTTATTATTAACTATTATGTTTTTTTTTGTTTCATTTTCTTTCTCATTTTTATTTAATTATGTATTATAATTTTTTTTTAAATTATTTATGTATTTTTTTTAACCTTTTTTTAATATTAATTTTACTCTACTGTTGTACCCACTCTGCTGTTATACCCTGCTTATGTACGAGTATATATATATATCGCCACTAAGAGGTGAAACTTAGTAAGTACCATTTTCAGATTATGGAGTTTTCGTGAAATTTCAACCTTTATGATTCTCCCTGAAGTCCAATTAAGGCGAGTTTTTCGGGAATTCTCCCTTATCGTACTATTAACAAAATATTACTTAGAAATATTTTTTTTGTATTTCTCTATTACTAATAACGATAAATTATCAAACTGCTCTTACTGAGATTTTTCTCGAACACGTTTATGTGTAGTTTGGAATTAAAGTATTTTCAGGAAGCCTCGCTTTTGCTGTATTTTACGAAATATTAATATTATCATAAAATATATCGTATGATTTTCGTCTACAATAATGAAGCTCATAATATTACGTTATTATAGCATTATAAAAATTGTATAATTCTAATATTTTATTTATATTATGGCTTCTTAACCATTATATTATCAAAATGTACGAGGTTCGCGCACAAAACCACTCGAGATTTTTAGGGCTGCTCTAAGTAATGTCGTCGTTATTATCTGTATTTCAGACACTTGGCTTATCGGCAATATTAGTGATCGGGAGATTTTTAGGGCTGCTCTAAATAATGTCTTCGTTGTTATCTGTATTTCAGAAACTTGGCTTATTGGCAATATTAGTGATCGGGAGATTTTTAGGGCTGCTCTAAGTAATGTTTTCGTTGTTATCTGTATTTCAGAAACTTGGCTTATCGGCAATATTAGTGATCGGGAGATTTTTAGGGCTGCTCTAAGTAATGTTTTCGTGGTTATCTGTATTTCAGAAACTTGGCTTATCGGCAATATTAGTGATCGGGAGATTTTTAGGGCTGCTCTAAGTAATGTTTTCGTGGTTATCTGTATTTCAGAAACTTGGCTTATCGGCAATATTAGTGATCGGGAGATTTTTAGGGCTGCTCTAAGTAATGTTTTCGTTGTTATCTGTATTTCAGAATCTTGGCTTATCGGCAATATTAGTGATCGGGAGATTTTTAGGGCTGCTCTAAGTAATGTCTTCGTTGTTATCTGTATTTCAGAAACTTGGCTTATCGGCAATATTAGTGATCGGGAGATTTTTAACGACACAATGTTTTTAGGCGAGATACAAACTACAATCTCACAGGACAAACATTGGGAGGGGGTGTTCTTATTGCCGTCCAGTCCAAATATTATCTTATTTTCTTATTTATACACTGTAGAATTTGGCAGTCACCTCTGGTTGGGAGTCCCAAAATATCTGAAAAAAATCCTTAACTCTGTACATAAACGGGCGGTCCGTTTGATAGATTCGCCTATCTTAACAAACAGATTGCAATCTTTGGAGCACAGACGTCAGGTGGGAATGCTATCCTTGTTCTACCGGTATTTTAATAGAATTATTATTTTAGCATCATTGATCCCTTCGGAATCGGTGCATAGTCGGGAAACACGCCAAACGCGCGCCCAACATATGCGCACGGTTGACATTTGTCACACGAGAATGGGTCGCTTGTACGACTCGTTCTCATATGACGATAAGTTCTGCGAGTATTTTTAGTTCTTATTATTGTGACAGCTGTTTCGGCGTTCAAGGCCATTTTCAAAGTGCGGTTAATCCACATTTGTTAACCGCAGTTTGAAAATGACCTTGCATATACTTAATAATATCATTATTAAATTTGATTTACACCCAATTTTAAAAAAATAAAAGAAGTTCTACGAATTAAACACAAAAACAATTAATACAGATTCTTGTCATTGTTGTGATGTGGTGCTGGAACCGAGCTTACCATGTGAGATCAGCGATGTATGTAGTATAACATTTCCCATATCCCCCCTCAATCACCTTTTCCTTATCACTTATCACCGAGGCCATGAAACAAAGCTTTGTACAATCGGCCGCAATAAGGAAATGCGTTGTTTCCGGTCAGGCTTCGCCGATTGAATTCTTATTGAGGTACTTACTTATCTAATTCATAAAGAGTATGTTTTAGTGGTCTTTGCAGCCCTGAAAACTCTATCATGCTCTATCGATATTCAAATATATTATGGAGTCCATAATGTATTTCGGTTGGTTTTTGTGAATCGTATCGCCCTAACATTTTTCTCCTTATGTAAAATAATCTCTAAAGTCGCGTACCAAGAGGTTAAGTAACCCCTGACCCCAATAAATAGTCGATGCGCTGAAAGTCAATCGGCATCATGTGTACTATTATTGTCTGCGAGAATCTAAAATCGAATAATAATAATAAGAGTAAATTTCTATAGCCCAGTTTTGTGAAGATTCACCTCAAGTGGGCATTTCACTAACTAACCTAACCCAATATAATTGTAAACTAACAAAAATACTACATAGTATATCTGTTATTATAGTATATATATGGAAATTAAAACTACGACATAAAATATTCATGAGGAACAGACTCACTTACATGCAATTTTAAATAAACTAGCGGTATAAATAATCAAATATAAAGTACAAATATCAAAAGATCAAGAAAATCTAAACAAAATAATCCAACCTAATATAATTAGAAAATAGCATATATATTACGTGCATGCTAATTAAAACTATGACATAATATATTGACGAGTAGCAGACTCACTTAGATGAACATTTTAGATATTATAAAATAACATATATATTACATGCATGCTAATTAAAACTATGACATAATATATTGACGAGTAGCAGACTCACTTAGATGAACATTTTAGATATTATAATATAACAATTCATAAGCGAAGGGTGTAAATAATCAAACATAAAGTAAGTACAAATAACAACAGCAACAGAATATTGTATGACATTATATACATGGTTATTCACTGGATACTAAGGGAATTAAATAACAAGGAGGAGAAAACCTCAACTAAATAAGCTATGGAGGATCAAACGAAAAAATATCCTGAAATTCTGCTTCTACGTACTTGAATTTATGTTTTATATCGGATAGGATTTTTTGAACAATCTGGTTTTTAAGACCCGTTTCAACTTGGTTAGCAGCATTCAAATCTGCTGACCTCAAAAAATGTCCATGGTCCATGTTGGATTATAATCTTGAAAAGGTTTCTCGGACTCGCCTTTCAATCGATAACATCATAGATTTTTCCAATAAATCCTAATTTCTTATGCTAATTGAAAAAATGCTCGCCAAACATGATAACTTATTACGAAGGGTATATTGAATTGTATGGAATCGAATATATTTCACAGTTGATTAGTTTCGCCTAGATTTTCAAGGGCCCAAGCTTTTCGTTCGGTGTATTTCGTATAAAAACAGCTTTTTGTGAGTATCATTTTACAAGAAAATTAAGCGTGCAGTTTTCCACACTTTTTGTTTATTTTAAAATGGAGCGATAAACGATTGTATTTTTTTTTGCAACAGAGAACCTTCGAATCTGACTCCGTTAGTGTTGGGTGTATACTATATATTCTATAATTTCAACATGTCGTAATTAATTTATTTTTTAATTTAAATTTAATTAATGTAAATCAAATTTATTAACGTTATTATTAAGTTCTGCAAGTATTTATTATTGTGACAGTTCAAATGTTGTTATTTTTATGGGCTTCAATAGATATTCTTTGGATTTATGTCGCGTTTTTCGTGTCTTTTGAGTATATTCATGATATTTGGTTAACGGGGACAAAAAAAAAATCATTGTTTTGTTTTTGTAATGCGGATTACAAATTTTTCGGTTGCGTTTATTTACAAAAACGCAACTAAAAATTATTAAACATACTTTTCTCCACTTTAAAAATCATATTCGTATTTTAAATATTTTGTAAAACATACAATGGGACGGTCAGAAAAAAGTAATATTTCTTTTTTTTTTTTTTTTACAGTAACTCCACACAGGAGACCAAGGAGGAAATAATTTCCCTCAAGGCCTATATCATCTTTGGGGATGCTGTGTGAAGGATCTTTTAGAGGATAGGAAGGAGAGAACTTGGGTCTTGAAGAGACCCATGTTATAGGATGGAGGAAACACAGAGGCCGGCATATCATTCCACAGCCGAGCTGTTGAACACAAGAACGAGTCGTAGAAGCGACCCGTTCTCATGTGACAAATGTCAACCGTGTGCAAATGTTGGGCGCGCGTTTGGCGTGTTTCCTGACTATGCACCGGTGCCGAAGGGATCAATGACGCTAGTTCCTCGGAGCATCTTCCATTAAAATACCGGTAGAACAAGGACAGCATTCCCACCCGACGTCTGTGCTCCAAAGATTGCAACCCATTTGTTAAGATAGGCGAATCTATCAAACGGACCGCCTGTTTCTGCACAGAGTCAAGGTTTTTTTTCAGATATTTTGGGACTCCCGACCAGAGGTGGCTGCCAAATTCTACAATGGGGCGCACTTGCGATTTGTACAGGGTCAGCAGCTGTGTACTATTAAAGTATCTGCGGGCTCTGTACAATACGCCCAGCTTCTGAGAGGCTAACTTTACTCGGGTTTCGATGGAGCCCCCATACCTGAGCTGATCACTTAAGGTTACACCAAGCATATCAATGGAGGGCTTGTTGGGAAGATTGCTTCCATTAAATGAGACTAGATTGTCATTTCGATCCTTTTTAGATGTAATCAGACATGAGTGGGTGTTTGAAACATTAAATTCGACGAGGTTATTCTTACCCCAAGAGGAGATCCTCTCAAGGTAACCGTCCATTCTCTGTTTCAAAGCCCTCCGAGCCGTTGGAGTTTGTGTGCCCTTTGGGGGCTTGTCAAACAAAAAGCAATCATGGACTGTACTGTCATCCGCGTAACAATGGATTGGTGCACATGTCAAGAGGTCATTGATGTGCAACAAAAACAATGTCGGAGACAGAACTGATCCTTGTGGGACGCCAGCATTTATTGAATGCGAGGAAGAGATGGAACCATCAGCAACCGTCTGAATCGATCTCTCCCTGAAAAAGTCGGCAATCCACGTACACAAGGAAACGGGAAGTCCGTAAGAAGGCAGTTTGTTGACAAGTCCTCGGTGCCAAACTCGGTCAAAGGCCTTAGAAATGTCCAGTGAGACCGTTTGAATCTCACCATAACGTTCCAGGCACCGTCCCCAAACATGCGTCACATACGCGAGAAGATCATCGCACGAGCGGTTCCGCCGGAATCCGTACTGGCGGTCGTTAATGATTTTGTTCTTCTCGAGGTATGTGAGCAGTTTGTCGTTGATCACACGTTCCATCACCTTGGACAGAACTGATGTGATCACTATGGGGCGGTAGTTGGCTGGGTTGGAGCGGTCACCTTTCTTAGATATAGGATGAATGACCGCTTTTTTCCAACCAGAGGGCACAGAGCCACATTTCAAGGACATTTTTAAGAGCTTGATTAGAGATTTCTGATTAGATCTTGATAACTGCTAAGCCTATATAAATTTATAAAATATTTAATAAATATTTTCCTATTTAAAAACATTATGTTTAACGTATTGCGTAATAATACTATCATTATTTTGAATTAATAAATAATAACTCTCCGACGTCCCTCTCTCCTTTAATTTGTTTTTAAAGAGGTGGGTTAAAATAATTTATTGCACTGGGAATGCTTCCATAAAGCATGTCCCATACAGATACAATGCTGTCATAAGGCATCTTTCAAACAGATGTCTAAAAAATATTATGCAGAATGTATCCAATGAACTGAATGTACTAAATTTACTAAATGTACTACGTGTGCTGAATGTACTTATGTACTGAGTGTACTGAATGTACTCAATATACTAAATGTACTAAATGTACTACGTGCGCTGAATGTACTCAAAGTACGACGTGTGCTGAATGTACTGAATGTACTAAATGTGATTAATATACTAAATATGCTAAATGCACTTAATGTACTAAAAATGCACAAGAAACAAAAAAAAACAGAAGGACAAAATGATTCAAATTCATCAACTCGATCTTTGATTATTGTTTATTAGGAACATAGGAACATTTTTTTATTTTTTTTTTATTTATGGAGAAAATACAGATACAAACAATAGTAATATTGAAACAATATGGAAATATTTGGAGAACTCGCCTGTATCCTAACCTATTTCTCACTGATTAATGTGATAAAGATAAATGAACAAATAATCATTAAAAATAATATTTGCACAAGTTAATGAATTTAAAATTGTGTTACACAGAAAATTTATGAAAAGGTGTACAATTTATAAATAATAGAGTAACAGAAGGTAACAAACTTTACAAATAATACTTATATGAATCTAAGGAAAAAATAATAATTAAATTTAAAATATTGCCATACAGGGAAACAATAAAAAAGCACATAATGTCCAAACACTTTGTTGAAGTTTGTTTGTTTAATATTATTACATGAAATCAGCTTTCAATTCTCTTTTAAAAGCGCTACATGTACCAAAGAATATGTCGGAATCCATCAGAGTTTGATTTTGATTAAATAACTCGCACATTCTTCTGATTGGATCCCTGACACCAGCATTTGTACGCGTCCGGCTAATGTGGAATAAGTGGTTAGACCTAGTTGTTCTGGATGGTATTTTGAAGTTTATTAGTTGGAGTAAGGTAGGACAGTTGATAATGTTATTGCACACTTTATATAGGGTAATGAGATCGAGGGATTTGCTCCGGTTAGAGAGGGTGGAGACATTATAGATTGAGAGCATATGTGCGTATCCCCGTTTAGGTGCGCTCATTCTGTAATTAAGACAATGCAGAAATTTTCTTTGAATACTTTCAATTTTGTCTTTGTAGATTTTGTTTCTGTTTCTTATAACAAAGCCTAGCATGCAGTAAGCTTTATTTACAATATTATCAATGTGGACATCGAAATGGAGTTTTGATTAAAAAAGTATGCCTAAGTCTCTTATACTATATACGCGCTCGAGTGAGTAGTTGCCAATATAATAATTGTTTGTGATAGCTTTATGATTTTTTGTAAAGCTTATTTGTTTACATTTGTTGTAACTTAGATACAATTTATGATCATTGCAAAATGCTTCAAACCTTACTAAATCTCTTTGGATGAGCAGAAAATCATTTATATTCCTAACAACGGCGAATATTTTTATGTCATCAGCGTACAAGAGAAACAAACAGTGCAAAAAACATTTAGTAACGCTATTGATAAAAAGTATAAATAACAGTGGACCCAGGATTGATCCTTGTGGCACACCAGAGGTAACTGGTTCCCACATAGAAGTATGCCCTCGTAATGAAACAGCTTGTTGTCGTTTTGTTAAGTACGAGACAAACCAACGTAATAAGTTTCCCCGAATTCCGTTGTACATAATTTTTTTAATAAGTAATAGGTGGTCAACCTTATCAAAAGCTTTTAAAATCACAATAAATCCACCTGGTGACCTCGATCCATGCTGGTTAATAAAAAGTTAGAATAAATAAGTAAATTACTCGCGGTAGACTTGCCTTTGACGAATCGACATTTAACAGAGTGATAACGAATATTACGTATCAATAGAAGAAAAATAAATGTAAGGTCATCAATCCATTTACAAAATGTTCTTATCACACGTTGAGTATTAGATACAGAAGAAACAATTATGTTACTCTATATAGAAGAGAAGAAAAGAATAGTAACAAGTACAGAATGGAGGAAATTAACAATATGCATAGATATATTATTTTATGTTTATTTTTTTTACAAATAAGTAGATATAAAATAAATATGTGTGGTAAATAAAACTGAATATGATGCTCCACACCATAAAGATACAAGATTCTTGTGTTTGGTTAGGAAATTTTATAAAAACGTATTATTTAGTTTATAATACGGCATCTACATACAGCAATATGAATCAGTTGGGTAAAATCAGTTATTACTTATATTAATAATGATAGCAAACACAAGGTTTGTAGAAAAACAGGAAACAAAGGGGAAATAAATAAATGATATAATAATAATAAATAAAAAACCTTTCCAGTACTTTGAGATAATATTTCAAATTGTAGTGGTCGCGTGGACTACATATGTAGTCCACGCGACCACTGCAGGGTTAAGCTGGAATTCATGAATATTTTCCATAGTTTTTTGATTTAGTATTAGTAGACTACATATGTAATACCTTAATATTGTATATATATAACTACGAGTTCCCAATAGACTAATCGGATCAACACTAATTCTAAGCAAAACTCCTTCTTTTATCGGGCATCGCATACTTACCACGCACTACTCACAATTTGACATCTTTAACTCTACACCACACTGCATAAAGTCACACCGGCGATCTATCGAGCCTTTGTAACTTCAGATACCTACTCAGCTCATACTACCACCAGTCTATTAACTTTCTTCTTTATATGTATATATAGAATCGTTATTTTATTAATATAAAATCACACATACATTTCAACTAGATCGACCCTTCCCCCCCTACCCCCTTACTTTCCAAACCCCTTAACAAATTACGTGTAACTTTTAAATGTATATATATATATATATTTTTTTTATATGTCTACCGCACAAGAGTCCCTAACTGCTCCCAACCGTCTGGAGCCAGTGAGACTATGGCATTCCCAATTGGGGAACGTTGTGAGGCTGAAGGTATTGGGGTAGGGGAGGAGAAGGGGGAGAGGAAGGTGGAGAGGAAGGTGGGGAAAAGGGGAGATACCTGGCTATTCAGATCTCGTCACCAAACACGGCTATAAGCCATTTCAAGCAACGTTTCAATTCTGAATGGTGGTCTTTCACCAGGGCGATACTGATAGTATCTTCCACTCTGGAACGTGCGCAAATATACTATATATTATTTTTAAATGAATTAATTGTGAAACAACACAAATTAATTAAATAAAAATTTGATTTGAACCCGCGACCTTCGGATTCGTAGTCGAGAGCCTTACCCCTCGACCATGGAGGCCGTCTTCTTCATTTCTTTCTTCTTTATTTTGTATTATTTTTAGTTATAGTTATTTTTGTATGTAAACCATTGGTCTCCCAAATAAACAAAAATAAAATAAAATATCTTCATATAAGTACCTAGATCCTATTGTATTTGGCGGTTTGTATTTTAATTAGTTTTTTTCCTTGCAGAAGCTGGTTAACTGCATACTTTATTTAATTAGTAATAAAACATTATTCGCTCGTGCATATAGCTTTTTCGATAAAAAAATTCAAAAACACTAATTGCATAAACTCTTGCTATTTCTCACCTATTTTACTTTTAATCTACAAAACGTGAATGCATAACATTAGTGTAAAACAATAATAATAATTTGGTATATCTCTAATAATAATGATAATAATAGTATGTTGTTGTCAGGAATTGTCGTGAATGGTATCGAATGGGTTAAGGGGGCTTGCAGCTGGTCCACGCGTTTAGCCTCGGGCGTCAATGCTTCATTCGTACTTCCCATCAAGTGCGTCATTCCTACTTCCCATCCGAGGATCCCGAGCTACTGTCTAGTGGCCTAACTTTTACATAATAACTCATTCATGACTAATTACTTACTTTATTAGGGATAACAAGTTCACCACTTGTTTCACATAATATCTACTTCTGTTTTGCGTACTGCGTTGATTGCTTTTTGTTCCCCTGTCTCATGTATCTACCCACTATAATGATTTGTCCTTAATAAATGTCTTGTTTCATAACCGTGTTTTTGAGATCGTTGAAATACTTAAGTTACAGGATTTATGTTTATTTATTTTTGTTTTATAATTTATTATCGCCCCGATGGGCTTTTACATATTTAAACATTTAAATTATTTTGTGTACAGAAAGAAAAAAAAGGCCTTTAAGTTAACGAACAAAAAAAAAGAACATGGTACATAGTTGGTATATAAATATAACATATGTATGTATAATAATGTATAAGTGCATGACACAGAGAAGTTATAAAGGCAAAGGTTTTTAATTTGTAGATAATACTTTTTTTTAAATTAAAATAGTAATAGCCTGATCTACATGATACATAATACACAAGTGCATAATATGAGTGCATGACATTGTGAAAAAAGAAATCAACGTGTTATTATATTTCGGATGACGTAAAAATGTATGAAATTACATAATACATAATATAGTATATGATACATAGAAAGAAAAAAGAGGAACAAGTTTTTGGATTGTAGAAAAGTAAAAAAGATAATATAAAAAAAATATAAAAAATTAAACAACAGCTCCCATGCGATGCTCTTATAATTGTTGCAACATAAAATATCATTCTGGTATCTTTTAAACATGGGTAACCTTATATTAAATATATTTATAGAAGAGGTAAATTTGTTTCCAAGTGTATGTAGGCGAGAAATGGGTGCATGTATTTGGTGGTAAGTCCCAGAATTATTGTTACAGAATAATATATTTTGCCGAGTTTGTATTTATTTAGGATAGTTGATATATCATTTATTTATTTCTGCGTCTCATAATAGTTCAGGAGAGGCGCCACTAATTTTGAAAGAATGGTAATTAAAAACATCGGTTTCGCAATTAAATGCAATGAATTATTTTTTATTATTTGGCCCTGTGCAGGCGCAATTGGAGCAGTCCGCTCCATGCGGCAGATTTCCAAAGCGCTGATAGTAGGTACGTAAGTATGGTGCTCAGTATATGTCTATGGCCCAGTGCCTATACATTAAAAAATTAAAACCCCTATAATACGGAATCAGATTTTTTTTTTAAATTTAACCTCTGCGCCCAACGCCGCGCCGGATGTCAGGATCCAGCTAATGGGAAGATGGCAAAAAACAAGAGACCTTAAATTCAAAACGATTTATAGGAAAACTAAAAACGATGAATCGCCCTTCGTGTTTTTATCGCCGCTCTCATTTCTAACCCTAAAGTATAATGACACACCCACTGGACATGCTCGTATACGAGTCTGGCAAACAGGGGAATGCGCTTGATGGTCGATGCGCAGAAACATAATTTGGTAGAAGGCGGGGTCAACCGGTAAAAATCACCATTGACAATTCTGGATTTCCGAAACATTTCGAATAACTGAATACTTGCAGAAATTAATAATGACATTATTAGTTTTGCATATTTGTAAAAAGCATTAACTTTGTGGCTCGCCATAATTTACAATAAAAAACACATAAATTTGTTGTAGACCACTTTTATTTTATTAACACTCTACCGGTTTCGGAAGCACCCTTCCTTCGTCAGGAGAATATTATTATACGAGGTGTGGTCAAAAGAAAAGGTGAATTTTGAATTTTCGCGGGCTGTGTACATTCGGTTATCGATTTTTTTTGTTATGTTGGTACACATATGTTTATTATATTTTAGCATTATCAGCCATTTTGGATTAGTGGTTTGTTTTTGACAACTGAAAAGGTTAGTCACGTTTTTGTGTGTTCCTCGATTTTTTACTTTTGAAAAAAATGGATCAAAGAATATGTATTAAATTTTGCGTTGAAAATGAAATAAAGTGCTCCAACGAACTTAAAATGTTGACTGTGGCATTCGGCGAGTCTACTTTGTCTCAAAAAAGTGTTTATAAGTGATACAAGCGCTTTACAGAAGGTCGAGAAGATGCTAATGACGATGAGCGTCCTAGAGTTGCAACCACGTCAACAAACTAAGAAAACATCGAAACAGTGAAGAAAATGGTTTTGGAAAATCGTCGATTCACTATTACGGAAGTTGCAGAGGATGTTGGCATATCAATCGGCTCATGCCATGCAATTTTCTCGGATGTTTTGGGCATGAAACGTGCGGCAGCGAAGTTTGTTCCGAAATTGCAAAATTTTGAGCAAAAGCAACGTCGCATTAGTATCGCTCAGGAGTAGTTGAATAATGTCAACGACGATCCACATTTGCTCAAAAGGGTCATAATTGTTGATGAAACGTGGGTTGGGTATATGGTTATGACGTCGAAACCATGGCCCAATCATCCCAATGAAAGCGGCCAGAAGAGCCAAGACCGAAAAAAGCACGCCAAGTTCGATCAAATGTGAAGGTTTTGCTCACTGTTTTCTTCGATTACAATGGCGTGGTGCATCATGAGTTCTTGCCAACAGGTCGTACGGTTAATAAGGAATACTACAAGGAAGTTATGCAACGTTTGCGTGAAGCAATACGGCTCAAACGATCGGAATTGTGGAAAAACAAATCATGGATTTTGCATCACGATAATGCACCAGCTCCACACATCAATGCTTGTTCTTGATTATTTATGATTGGCCAAAAACAACACCGTAATCATGCCTCAACCACCGTATTCACCAGATTTGGCTCCCTGCGACTTTTTCCTATTCCCGAAACTGAAGAGACCAATGAAAGGAAAGCGTTTTGCCACAATTGATGAGATAAAGTCAGAATCGAAGAACGAGCTGATGGCCATACCGAAAAGCGCATTCCAGAAGTGCTTCGAGGATTGGAAGAAGCGCTGGCATAAGTGCATTATATCTGAGGGCGATTACTTTGAAGGGGAGAAAATGGATATTGATGAATAAATAAATACTTTTCGAAAAAATTCGAAATTCACCTTTTCTTTTGAACACACCTCGTATGTCTTGTCAATATTCTATATCATAAGTTAGTTATAATATTCTCCTGACGAAGGAAGGGTGCTTCCGAAACGGGTAGAGTGTTAATAAAATAAAAGTGGTCTACAACAAATTTATGTGTTTTTTATTGTTAGTAATTTTGATTTAATTTAAATCAAAAAAATATAACGTCGGGAACGATACGCAGTACCCGAGGGCTAAGCGCATTCTTTAGTTTGTCAAGCTCCATTATAGAATAAGGGTCACGTGGAAGTATTTTTTATTGATTTATTAATCTTTCTTTCACAAGCATTGCTTCAAAGAAAAGTGTAGTAATGTAGACATGTTTTGAGGTTTTCACGGCCAACAGTATTTTTTCTTGAATTGTTTTTGAGATATTATGCCGTGTTGCGCTTCCTCCTCCCGTAGCCAACGTTTGGGACAGCGTTACACTGTTCGTCTTCAGGGCAGATGTGTAGATTGTCGTGTAGTGTGTATTTATGCATGTAGAAATGATACCGTGTTGCGCGCGTTAACCCTCTCAGGGCCAGCATAACAATATAATTATTATTGTTAGTATACTTAATGTGGTTTTCGGAGTTTTTGTGTACCCGTCAAGTACCGGATACCAATTACTTCAATATCCATAATTACCCGATCTCGATACGATTTGAGTCTTCCCAATACTTCGGGAACAAATCCTAAGTAATGACCGTTCTCAATTAAGTTCTCGGCAATTGCCGATTTGTTTGCATGCTCGAAAGTGTTTTGAGATCCTCTTGGAGATGGTTCGCTCTTTCTGACCTACGTACACCTTGTCGCATCCTGAGCAACTGAGTGTATAAAATCAAGAGGAAACACGGTTATTGCACAGCTCAGAAGATCTTGGATTTTTTCGTTGTTCAGAAGACAGTCTCGATGCTTTATTTCTTCAGTATCCTGGCGATTCTGTCAGTAACATTGTGAACATGGGGTAAGAAAGTGCAGCCTTTTGGTGGAGTGAACTTGGCTCTTATGATCTGTTTTGTGGGGTAACTATTGCGCTCTAACGCATCGGTTAGTGTTGTAAGCTCTGTTCCGATTTTTGCTTCTTCCCATATTCTGGTCGCTCAGGTCATCGTTGGTGACCGAAGTATTGGGAAGACCCAAGGCGTATCGAGCTCGGCTAATTATAGAAGCAATTGAAATCTACAAATCCCCATTAATATTGACAGGGACTATCCGGTACTTGACGGATACACAAAACCTCAACACCGAAAACAGGTGCAACATTGCATAATATCCCAAAACAATTGAAGAATAAAAACGTAGTATTATAATTTAATTAAAATATATATATTGTGGCAGTTTTATACAATAATAAAGAAACTCCGTAGGATAAAAAGTCCATGGTCAAAATTGAAAGAACAACGAATTGGTTTTGTATAAAAACATCACGTCGGGTAATTGCGCACTGCGCTGTATCATTGGACCAGATACCAGACGATCAGAGATGTCCAGTGTCAGACTTCGGTGCAGTGATCTGTGATGTGTTCGTTCTTGTTGCCTTGGACGGAGATTGGACACCGCTCTTGAACTCGTCATGCTTGGGATGTGACGATGTGTCTGATATAACTAATGTCTGTGGTTACATTTTTACTTGTTTGCAATAATAATATTTATATCACCGACCTCCATGGCAAAACGGACGCGGTCAAATCAAAAGATATGTTATTTGAAGGTAGGTACCTATATTACCCGTATATTTTAAATAAATTCAAGTTAGTTAATTTTCCCCTCGATCTGGAGTGGAATATACATACTTTCAGTGTTGACTGAAAACTGTTCGAAACGGGTTTAGCATTTAGCTATGTTAAGTGAGTAGATTTGAATAACTGGGTACTTCTAATTTTTCTCATTAGGAATTCTTATAATGCTTCCGATTTTTTTAAAATTACACTTAACACATAATATATCTTCATTTGGTTTATAAATTACACTTAACACATAATATATCTTCATTTGGTTTATAAATTAGTGAAGAGAACCATTCAAAATGGTCGGTGGATTCGAATGGTGTGATCTTTTAACCATTGTGAAAAACTTACCTAATTCGCCGACCCGCGAAAATATTGTTATTTTATTCATTCGCACTATAGTACGTGATATATAGCAGGTTTACCATCCTAAATTAATGTGACTTTGTAAGCTGGAACCGGTCCGGTCAAAAATAAACAAGTGGAAATGGTTATAAAGGCTTTTCATTTTTAAAAAGTCATATTAAAAAGGAATTCCACCATGAATTGACAGTTTTAAAACAAATACGGACTTGCAAGTGTATGTATTCAGGACCGGGTCCACTATATATCGCGCCCTGTGCAGTACGCACCCACCCCCTATTTGTAAAAAAAATCATACTTTCAATTTTCACACAATCAAGAAAAAAATAAAATCACGATAAAAAAGACTGCATTGGCCGGGAATCGAACGCGGGCCGCCCGCGTGGCATGTGAGTATTTTACCACTGAACCACGGTTGCTACATCATGCAGTGTCATTGTTTTGCTAAAACATGTCTAGGATAATTAAATCAAATAATGCTAAAAATTTAAAATAAAATTTCAGAAAACCTACCTCGCTGTTATGAGGGCGCTGGGACTTGGACAACTACACAAAAATGAGAAAAACGTTAAAAAATAACTTTCTGTAAGCATAACTTTACTTCGTACTTGTATATATTATAAGTATTTTATTTATAAAATTTTGAAGAGGTTCAGACTTTAGCGAAACCGGTTGGTTTATGTATTCAATAAAGTGGTGCTAAAACAAAAATCTTGGTATTCAAATCAAATTATTTCAAACAACAAATTAACAAAGTGATTGCTTCCTGTCAAAAATAATATTGACAGCCCGCCAGCCTTGCTTGAGATGACTGATATCTAAAATGTAGGTATGTCACTGTCACTGCGGCTCCGCTTCCCTATTTAAATTTTAGCTACTTTTTTAACCGGTTCCCGATATACGGAGACTTAAGATTTCATTCATGGTATTTTTGTTTATAATACATAAATTACGCATGATTTCAAAACAACCCCTAAAACATTTCTTCAAACGAGTTCCAAAGGGAACCGGTTTCTCTAAAAAATAACATGCGAGCCAGTAACTGCAAAGTCACCGCGACAATTTAATAGGGACAAGAATATGGACCATCTGTAACTATGCCATTTAAAACGCAGGAACAAAAGTGTGGCCTCCTAATTGGTTGTTGGCTGCGCATCGTGGCATATAAGACCTAAAGCACTCGTAAATGATTCGTACAAAAACATGCTTAACATTCGACCAATTATTATGTAATTCGAAAAAAAAATTCCATGGCCAAAAACTTTTTCCATACATTTTTTTATGATTGTTCAGTGCACACTTCAGCGCTCCAGAAACAGAGATGAGTTGTAATGTTTCCAGCGCAATAGAAGACATAATTATTCCACATTATGGGAGATTATATGTAATTATAAAATAATTTAGGTAATAATTTCCGCGCCCCTTCAGAGATTGCGCCTATGTTTTTGCGCAGTATGAACGTATGGCAGATTCGGCGCTGTATGCATTATATGTATACCTATATGTATATATATAATTATGACCTAATATAAATATGACTTAATATGACCTGACGTGATTTGTTCCCAGTTGGGCAGTCAGCGCTTTCATAGATTTTGTGGTTTAATAATGTGTGTTTCAAAATAAATAAAATATTTTTACAATAACTCCAAACAGAAAGTAAATATTTGTTATCGCGTAAGAAGGCCGTTTTTCCGACTCGTTTTTGGCTCAACAGCTCTTGAAGATCCAGGTTCACTCTTTCCTTTCCCCAAAAGACCCTCCACACATCATTTCTAATGAAAACATGTCGGAAATAGGACCCGAGGGAAATTTCACAGTTTCTTTTGTGTGAACTTAATATTAGTATCAATTTCCCGTGTTTGGTGGTTATACTGTATAATAATGATGTATAGTATATATGGTAGTATAGATGTGTAGGCTACAAGAGTGGTGCATTCGTAATGATTTATTTTTATTTTTTTTATATGAATACCGCACAAGAGTCCCAAACTGCTCCCAACCGTCTGGAGCCAGTGAGACTATGGCATTCCCAATTGGGGAATGTAGTGAGGCTGAAGGTATTGAGGAGGGGAAGGAGAAGGGGGAGAGGAAGTTGGGGATAAGGGGAAATACCTGGCTATTCAGATCTGGTCACCAAACACGGCTAAAAGCCATTTCAAGCAACGTTTCAATTCTGAATGGTGGTCTTTCACCAGGGCGATACTGAGAGTATCTTCCACTGGAACGTGCGCAAATATACTATATATTATTTTTAAATGAATTAATTGTGAAACAACACAAATTAATTAAATAAAAATTACTACCGCACGCCGGGATTTGACCCCGCGACCTTCGGATTCGTAGTCGAGAGCCTTACCCCTCGACCATGGAGGCCGTCAAATTGTTCCTCAATATTGAAAAATTTCAAACTAACTTTTGTTCGAATTAAAATTCCCATCATGAACAAATGTAGCATCAACAACATTCAGTTAAAAAGGGTTGAGCAAATAAAAGACCTTGGTATAATTTTTGACAGCAAACTAACTTATGTTCCTCACATAAATGAAATAACTAAGAAGACCATGAATTTTTTGGGTTTTATTTTGAGGACGGGGAAAGATTTTAAATTTGTGAACTCCTTTGAATGACTATTTACTGGGTTGGTGAGAAGCAATTGAGAGTATAATTCAACAATTTTATAAGATTTACCAACGAAAAATTGAGAGTGCAGCATAAATGTCTTCGATTTATTAATTATAAGTTGTATATTCCAATGGAAAATCTTAATTATACTCTTAACCTAACTGATTTATCAACAAGGCGAACAGTGAGCGATCTAGTATATATTCAAAATAACGAATGGCTAAAAATCAGTTTATTTGAATATTTTTATTAGATTTATTAAGTTTTTTCATGGCCACCTTTTTTATTTTCTATGTTGTGTTTCTGTAAACGCGCGCACTGGCGTAATAAAGGTTTACTGTATTACAAACACGCTTGACAATGTTTATGTTTAACAACTTCATAATAATTACTTACATAGTATCTAACTTCTTACTTCTTTTATACTCATGTTATTATATTATGTTCTAAACCATATGTTATTCTCTTTTGTACAACCTGTAGTTATAACGTAACCACAGGTAAAACTGTTATTCATTACGCTGTAACTACATACTTATATTGTACCTACTTACTTCTTTTACACTCTAATTATTATTTTGTGTACTATATTATTATACTCCTTTGTACTACGTGATAAATATATCAACATGTAAAGCTTTCTAGGCGTGAATAAATAAATATGTATTTTATATAATAAATAAAATTAAATCAAGATTTCCCCCGTGGCGGTACCTACATAAATATTAGTTTGTACCCACAACGAAAAATCTTTTTAAGGTGTTTAATAATGAATATACATAATTTAAGCTTCCGTTTGAACGTTGTTGCAATTCTATGTTCCTACCACCTACCACCTACCCGACCTACGTACCCAAGTAGGTACGTACACCCTATTCATGTTCTAAAAATAGAATGACTCATTGTTTTAAGTACTTACCAACATTCAATATAATGTAAGGCAAACTCAATTGGCCAAGAGGAAATCCTACCGATGCGGTTCGATACACAGAAATACACGAACAAGTAATCATCATTTCATTACTGCATTTGCTTTAATAGTATTTTGTTAATTTGTCGCCTTTCTGTTTGTTGTGAATTATAATGATTTGAATCAGCCAAGCAGAGCACTGGCCACTGGGCAGTGTGAAGGCCCGTTTCAATGGCAGCGATAGCGCTTGCGTGGGATGTTTCACGCCGGTTTATGCAGATCTTGTAAATTATAAGATTCATTTCCAAACACAGTTAATTCCACAATTCTTGCTAAATAAAAACATACCACGAATAGTTTTAGGTTCCAGACTTTTACGAGTCCATTGTTAGGTTTATTTTATTAATGGCTTTGTGTGATTTATGTACACACTATGTGTGTTGTATGTGTAATAACATTTTTTCACATTTTCGTGTTTTATAAAAATTAATATTAAACTTTTTTTTATACTCATCATGTATTTATTTATATTTAAGAAAAAAGGAAAACATTCCCGGGTTACGAGTAAACCGATAATATCCCGCCACCATCGTACTAAGCGCAAATGTTGCCTATGTCGTGATGGAGGACTTAGCAAGCAAAGGAATTGAACCCACGATACCTGGTTGGTAACCAAGCGCTAAACGGTCCAAACGGTATAAGTATATCGATTTGGAAACATTTCACCCCCCACCCCAATTCTCCTGAATGGAAGCTTCATTAATATTATTTTCGTAATCGTTGACAAAAATCTACGCAGTCCTGAAAAATTTGGAAAAGAGTGTTGTCTCGTTTTATTTTGTTTTACAGTTAAATTATAATTTGAAAGCCCCATTAACTTAAAAGTACTTATTGTGATAAACCCGCTGATGTTCTGCTCTGTACTTGCGATGGACGTATTTCTTTAATTTAAAATCGGGCGTATTTAGAACTGGTGACAGGTGCCCACATCATATTAGTATTGGAGTTTTTCTTTACATAAACATTTGTATATGATTTGCTCTCAATAAAACGTAGATTTTTTTCTGTTTTACGCTCTGTATTAATTCAATGCCTTTGAAATCGATATTCTGCGAATCTTAATTAGTGTAGGTATACTAAGAGAATAGGTGCCGAACGCTACAGATATCCGGCTCGCTCGATGGATGTATCAGGTATTCAAGGGTACACATAAAATGCACTTTCATTTCTGTAACGCCTTCGCTAACTTTCTCCGACTACATCTTGTTATTTCCTGCGCTTCGAGGGTAACCGCACTCACTTGACGACTTCTCGCTGTTCGCTGTTCGGTGCTCGCTGCTCGCTGCTCGCTGCTCCCTGCTCGCTGTTCGCTGCTCCCTGCTCGCTGCTCACTTCTCACTGCACTCGAGGTGCAGGCGGCAGAGCCACATTGATTGTATCCCCTCACTTATCTAAGCCGTCAGGTGAGAAAGTAACTTAGTAGTAAGGGTTAGTTCGGCCTGTCGCCCCAGCCACACCAGCCGCACCAGTAGCGCCAGCCCCAGCAACTGCCCCAACCGCACCCATAGCGTTATTGTCGAGTTGTCTTCTGTTTGCAGTGTGCACAACAATATTATGCAGCTTGACAATAAACTGCCGGAAACTGATATGTATTGATATACTCGTATTACAATTTATGACACGTTAAACTTTTCTTTATAGCTATTACAACTTTTTTATTTTATTTTTTATTAATTTCTATATAATTTTGACATTTTAAGGTAAGGTATAAATATTTAAAAATACGTATATATTATAGATTTTTTTTCCATTTTCACAGATTTTGAATAAGGGGGTTTCAGCGACTTCTGTATTTCAACTTCAAGGTTTGGGTAGGGTATATCCAGTAACTTCTATGACATTCTTTTAAGAATACTAGTCAATTCTTCTTCTGTTAATTCCTTAAGCCATGTTTTGCTTGACTGGCATGGGGCTTGCAATTATTGATTGAATTACTTTGTTTGGTAAGTGGGAGTTTGTTATATAACTTTACGACTAAAAATTTAGACCTTTTTTTGAGATTATGAACCAGAATATTAATGGCAAAGATTTTTTGTATACTTGGAATGTCGAAATGTGTAAAAATTTAGACCTTTTTTGAGATTATGAACCAGAATATTAATGGCAAAGATTTTTTGTATACTTGGAACGTCGAAATGTTTAAAAATTTCCTTTGTTGACGACCTTATGGGGACCTTTAAAATGGTCTTTATGATGCATTTCTGAGTTGTATTTAGTGGTTTTATGTAATTTGATGCAGTTGAGCCCCATCCCAAAATCTATCCATATTCCAAATGAGAGTGGCATTTTTTAAATTTTTTTATATGAATGGCATCCCCAATTGGAGAATGTTATGAGGCTGAAGGTATCGGGGAGAGGAAGGAGAAGGAGAAGAGGAAGGTGGGGAAATACCTCGCTATATAGCATAATATACTTTATTAAGATCCTTGGTTGACAAGATATTTCGCAATTTTTTGAAGAAGTAGATTAGTTTTATTAGCTTTTTGTTCCATTAATGTGTAAATACCAGCGTAGTTTATCATTAATTAAGATCCCAAGATATTTAATACTTTTACAGACATGTAACTCCCAAGTAGGTTTAGAGTTGATTTTGTCATTCATGGCTTTCAAAGATAGTATATTATGGTCAATTGTATGTATAAACATTTTGAAGATCAATGAAAACTGCCAAGCACTTTTTACCTTCATCCATTTTTTGTATAATTTTATTTGTTACTTTAGCTATAGCATCATCAGTACGCAGGTTTTCCCCAAACCCGCATTGCGTTAGTGATTATGTTTTATTATTATCCAAAAAGGTAACAATTTGTTTTAATCATTTTTTCCAAGATTTTTTAAAGGTTTGTTAAAAGACAAATTTGTCGATAGTTAGGCTTTAACATTTGTAATTTCAGTTATGATCTGCCAGAATTTACATGAATCATTATTACATTCATCTATTTTTTTTTTATAGAATTTTTCTGTGACAGTGCGCGTAGTGTTAAATTATTACATGTATTTCGGTATCTTTTGTAAAATCGAACTGTATGAATATTATAAGGGTTGTTTTTTACCCTTCTATACAGTTCGTCTCTTTTTCTGATAAGAGTTTATAATATTTTGAATTATCCTAGGGTTTAATGTGCATATTTTTATGACATATCTTTTTCTCCGTAGTTTTGGTGTTAGTTAGATAATATGCTGTGCAGTTTCAATGGAATAACTTCAAGCAGTGTCCGTATCATCTTTTTCAATGAGACTTGATTTAACAACACTTGCATACTCGTACATATATGGTAATACTATACAACACAACACAAAGTTTTACACAATACTAAACTGTCAATAACAAGGCGTTTGGATGAAGGCACCAGTAAAGGCTCGATCATTAGAACTGATTTAAAGTTATGCTGACTCTTTAACGCATTCTGTTTGTGTCAAAGTATCTAAAACTCCACTGACCAAAGGTGGTGCTGGACTTTTCAGTAAGTCTTTGTTAGAATTACGCGCAAATCTTGTGTTTGTTTATATAATATATAATATTACAATAATCGCGTATATTCGCTTTAATTGATTTCTCATCGAATTCTAGCGATCGATTGATGCGCCGTGTACCTCGTAGACGTAGACGTATGGCTACCATAGATGCTTAAATTGTAATTTTAAAAAATTCCAAATCCGAATACTGATCAACCTTCCTACCAACGGGAACTGGTTTCAAAAGTAACTGGAAAAAGAAGCGGTTCCATATCGGTCTCCGGCAGCTGCAACCGCAATGAGAGCCAATTTCAGATAACAACAATCTTTAATTTTTTGTCAATCGATCGCGAGATCCAGGCTTGATTCTATACAAGAATGCCTACACCTACATATCTATGATCTACATAATTACAAGATCTCTGGTCGTCGCTCGACACGCCGATTACGGGTGCTGAGCTGACAGCTGACCAATCAAATGATCGACACAGGATGTATCACGGTGTATACGCGTTCCCATAGTTTGCCGACTCCAGCACCAGCTTAGTGGGCTGAAGAAATAAGGCTTTCTACTCTATTACCTATTTATGGATAAGGCTTTCTACTCCATTACGTATTTATTGATGTGTTCTATTCTATTACCTATTTATGGATATGACTTTCTACTCTATTACCTATTTATGGATAATGCTTTCTTCTCTATTACCTATTTATGTATAAGGCTTTCTACTCTATTACTTATTTATTAATGTGGCTTTCTACTCTATTACCTATTTATGGATATGGATTTCTACTCTATTACCTATTTTTGGATATAGCTTTCTACTCTATTACCTATTTATGGATATGGCTTTCTACTCTATTACCTATTTATGGATATTACTTTCTGAAAAAATGAGTTTCGCTCTGGATTATTCGACAGTCTCCACACGGGAAAACATTTTCCCTCGGAGCCTATGCCCTTTTGCGATCCAGTGTGGATGATCGTTTTAAGCAAAAGAGTGAGAGAAAGTTCTGGAAGGAAAAATGTATGAGGGACTGGTATGAATCTGGGGATCGGTGTGTCCAGGACTCAGGAGTGACGGACGTATTAATCCATCCTCCCACTGCTGCGCAAGGCGAACGGTCGAAACCGCGAAACCGCAATCCGTATCAAAAGTGTTAATGATGCTATATCATCATGAAATGGCAATCTACGATGTTTTCATTGGCGCTTGCTAGAACCAAAAGGCACTTACTCAAATCTACATGGAAGGCATTTCTAGTATGTATTCATTATTTAATATACCAAACAAACAAATAATATGGAACATTCATTTCATGTGGCGTCTGGTCTTATTTTAATGAGGATGATTGCGGTTTGTGTAATATTTTGTTTAATATTAATTAATTTAATAAATAAATATACTTGTGGTTTCTTCATCACTATGCTACATTGTATAAAGTATTTTTTTAATTTATTTATTTCATATGTATACCATATATGAACATTTTTTGTCAGCTGACGTATTGCCCATCTCGCTAGGTGTGAAACGCCTGTGTTGAGATTGGTGTGGCGTGTAAATAGCCAACACCTGATGGGCTTAATACCCTTATAAAAAAATATAAAATTAAGGAGGAAGATTCTCTCTCTGGCGCAACTGCAATAACCCGGACAAATACAATAAAAAACTACCACTAACCTTATCAGCGATCTCATTTGCAGTATAGGAGCTCCAATTCACAAGGTTTGGTCTATTTCTGTTATAAAGAGTTCACACAGCATAGAGAATATTTGAATCAGAGCAAAAAAACCGTCTTCTTCCTTAACTTGGAGAACCAAACAAGTTACGTTCATAAAGCAAGTACAATACTTGCTACTTTCATCAAGATGAGTGCAATACTGATTTCCGTTTGCCAAATTTCATACTACCCGCCGAACTCTTCGCACATATCCAAAAAAGGGCACGTCACTGCCCCCTGTTGTGCATTCAGAGAACAACTAACTCGATTAGGGCAGATTCCAATGCAGAGCCAGAAAAATTACAACGCTTCCCAGAGAGAAAATATGTAATAAATATTGTTTTATAAAAAGGATATAGATATGATTCTAAAATATGAATCTAATCTAAGTAAACAAATAACATGGTGCTCAACCAGAGATGGTAATTTACAGGGGTGGTTGTTCAGCTAGGACACTTAGATGACAAATAGATTACAATTTAATAATTTTTTTCAAAATTATTTTAATTTAAAGTAATAAATGTGACGAAGATACTATATTATATTGTATCTGTATTAGTATGTATTGTATCCTGACGGACAAACTGTTTATTAAACATGTATTTATTACTGCTCTAAAACGGTGTTTTGTTCCCAGTTGTGCAGTCAAAGCTTTCTAGTTTGATTGTTTAATAATGTGTGAAAAAAAAAACAATTTTTAAAAATTATGCCACAAAGTGAAAAATTGCATTTATTGAAGAAGTGATAATATGGTTGTAATGCCGGTAATTAATAATATGGTTGTAATGCCGGTAAGAACAGAGAGAGGCGGTAGAGAGAAATCGCTCGAGACCAACCGAGCGAAGCTTCGATGCATTTTCCTGTAATACCCGATACCTACTCTTGTTAACTTCATTCGTACGAGGAAATGGATGTTATAATAATAACGGATAGCCGGTTGAATAGTTTTAATTTGCGGTAGAAGTCCATAGGAACTGCTCATTATTAGTAAGTAAGTACCACAGCTAGTTTCTTACATCGTCCATTGAAATACTGGTAGAACGAGGATAGCATTTCCAACTGACGTCTGTATTCCAAAGATTGCAATCCGTGTGTTAAGACATGCGAATCTATCCAACCGACTCCCCGTCTCTACAATATAATGCAAAGCAATTCTTAAGAGGACACAATACCCTAAAAAAAAATCCTTTAAGGGCGTTCCTAAAGACCGGTGGGAGGAGTTAGCGGGCGGACCAATTGATGTTTCACGGCGCACTTTCCGTCCGCAGCTAAAAATTATTGCACAGTGTGACATGTCGCGATTTTATTTGGACAAATATAAATGAATTTCTGTATGATATTTAGATGCATTTATGAAAATTAAGTTTATTGTTAGCAATAGTTAGGTAATAATATAATTTACATTGTTTGTGGAAACTCATGGTTCCGTACAGTGGTAAATTATGATCATCTGCAGCATATGAGAGTTCCCAAATAATCATAAATCACACTTTTTTTTTATTGGTTATTCATTTTTTGTTGGGTGGAAATTTCCGAGGCCAATATAAACTCAAAATCAAACGATTTTCGTTTTTAATTAATTTATTCACGTCAAATATTTGGTCACCTATTTTTGAAACTTTTATTTAAATACAAAGTTTTAAAAAATCTTTAAAATAATTTGGTTACATAAACAAAGAATGTTTACGTAGGATACATGTAATCTGAAAAAATATAGTAAAAAATATTGAGGGTAACATATGAATATAAAGCGACAAAATTAGAATCATCAGATGAAAAATATATATAAATTACCTATCTAATATTTATTTCAAATAATCGACTGTGTTTAGGAAAAAGTTAAAATTTTACAGAAGAAACGAAAGACGTTACAAGAGTGAGTTTTTCATAACAATAAACAATATATATCAGCGTAAAGGGAGCGCCGTAATGATAATTGTTTTCAATTTAAATAAAGGAGAAAAGAAATCCTTAATACATTTTTTTTCAGTATTGGTATGTTTTGTTAGGAGATTTCTGCATAGAACCAGCCAGTAAGAATATAATTCCACGATTGTATCAATTTCTGACGGCCTCCATGGTAAGGCTCTCGACTACGAATCCGAAGGTCGCGGGTTCAAATCCCGGCGTGCGCAAATACATTTTATTTAATTGAGTATTTTATTTTCATGTCAATACCGCACCAGAGTTTTGACTGTCCGGAGCCAGTGGGACGATAGGATTTCTATTCGGGATATGTTGTGACGGTAAAGGAAGTCGGGAAGGGAGAGAGACTGGGAAGAGGAAGTTTGGAAAGTACCTGGCTATTCGGATCTAGTCATCAAACATGGCTAAAGCCAAATCAAGAAACGTTTTGATTATGAATGTTGTTTTTTTCACCGGGGCGATACTTAGAGTATCTACCACTCTGGAACGTGCCGCAAATAAAATTTCAACTTCGGACTCAAGCTTCTCTAAAACGACTCCTAGATTTAGCATTTTCCTCTTGTTCCAATAATTTCCGGACATCACGGATAAATAATTAATATGCGAAAAAAATCGTATGTATAATTACGTTAATTTAAAAAGAAATACAAAAAAATCTGCGTATAATTGTTTTTACTCGTGACAGCTGTTTGACATTCCGAAATTATGCCTCCACACACATAAAAAATTTAAATTTAAATAATAAATATTAAACATATTAAGAATAAAAATATACTTTAAAACAGTAAAATATATACATACATGTACATATTTCTATGTCGCATTTCATTAAAACTAGCACACTGTGCGCTTTAAAAATATAAATTTTGTGCTAGAAAGTAACATGTTTTATTAAATTGCGGAAAAATCAAAATACCTTTACTTGTAGAAGAAGTTTAGTACAAAAAAACATAAAATTTCAACATTAGATTTCAAGTATTAGTAAGAATAAAGAAAAAATGTGAGGAAATAAGTCAATGTAGCATCGGGCCGTAACACGTCTTCACTCGCCGAATGTTGATCGGCAACTAAACATTTAAATGCCGTACGTGACTGACACGTAAAACACTATTTGGCTCGTCCGCGGCCTGCCATTTGGAGGGACATAGGGTCGAGATTGCTTCAGCGGGCTTAAAAAATGATAGTTCCCGAGGGATGTATTTTAATTAATTCCGATGAATATGTTCCTAAAAGAACAGATGTTTTCAGGTTGATGTCTTGGGAAGTTACTAATTCATCCTTTAGAAAAATAAAATTTGATCGCTACCGCTAATGTTATAGTTGTAAAACGCTTTTCAAATTTTTTAAAACGTTTTACGTGAAAAAATTAATGTTAAAGCACATTTTTTATTAATCTAAAATATAAATAACATGCATTCCCAGTGTTACCTCAGAAAAAAAAACTTGCTTTAGTTACGAAGTCATCGGAATTAATTAAAATGTGAGTCTCGGGCAAACCCCCGCCATAGGCGGTGATATCAACTCTTAAAGGTGCTTCTACTTAAAGCTAAAAGAAGTGTCATTATGAAATACTTATTACATGGTATTACGTTTACACGTGGATAAGAGAAGAGTATCAATAACAATTATAATAGATTCACGTCATTTTAATCTTTCAAAACTACTCACTTGCAAAAAGAAAGGAATAACTAATTAGATGGAAAAAAATACTTTTGTTTATATGAAACTATTGAGATTTCATTCAATAGACAACTCACTAGTAAAAAAGGAAAGGAAAGATAATGAAAAATACAATAAAAAATAAGTTTTCTTTGATACACATTCGACGATGTGTCCGGAGATCGAGTACTTCTTATTGGACATCTGAAATTCATATTTTGTAATGTGTACGAGCCAGTGACACTTTTCGCTAAAGTGCGTTTGCGCAGTGAACTCTAATAAGAATGATAAAAAAATAAAACAAACTAGTATCATAATTTAACTACACTAATTCCGTGCTAAAAAATCCACCCGTTCGTATAGGTAATAGTGCCCGAGAGCGAGTCGAAAATGTATTCCGTATGTGCGTTATGCATTCAGCTACTATGGAACTTTCGGTCTCAATAAATACTTCATAAAGAACGCGTACTGTTTCGGCGGGAAACCGTGCCGAGCGTGAATCTATTAGGTAAGTGGCGTGCAGTCCATAAACGCTGAAATGCTGTGCCTACTATAAGAAAACGAACCAGAAAATAAATTAAACAGTAATATAAAGATAGTACAGATTTCTGATCAAACTGTATTTTCCATCGATTTGGTAAGGAAATTGTACGCACAGCCTACTTTTGTTCATAGAGTAACGCACGCCATTGCTACTCGTTGACCGGGTGCGCAGCGACTATGGAGATTTATTAATACCAAATTTGTACGGAATTGTATTTTACAAGAATAAACTAATTTTTGTTCGGTGTTTGTCGTATTTTAAATTATTAAAATAATTTTATTACTGAAGATGTTACTTTTTTATATAACACCGAACAGTTCCTTGCGTAAATTGTGATTTTCGTATTTTAAACATTTTTTTGTAACTTGAGATATCATATTATTCATTAGCCACAGACGTTTTAGGTATCTAATCTCTGGTGCAGTGATCTGATGAAATTCCTTCTGGTCTAGGGAAAATACATATATCATGGAAAATACCATTATAGGATTTCATGGTGATCATTTCATTTCTTCCGTTATGGTGCCCTTGCCTAAGCTGGTCACTTGAGGTTACACTAAACATCTCAATGGAAGGTTTGTTGGGAAGATTGCTTCCGTTATGGTGCCCTTGCCTAAGCCGGTCACTTGAGGTTACACTAAGCGTCTCAATGGAAGGTTTGTTGGGAAGATTGCTTCCGTTATAGTGCCCTTGCCTAAGCTGGTCACTTGAGGTTACACTAAGCGGCTCAATGGAAGGTTTGTTGGGAAGGTTGCTTCCATTATGGTGCCCTTGCCTAAGCTGGTCACTTTAGGTTACACTAAACGTTTCAATGGAAGGTTTGTTGGGAAGATTGCTTCCGTTATAGTGCCCTTGCCTAAGCTGGTCACTCGAGGTTACACTAAGCGTCTCAATGGAAGGTTTTCTGGGAAGATTGCTTCCGTTATGGTGCCCTTGCCTAAGCTGGTCACTTGAGGTTACACTAAGCGGCTCAATGGAAGATTTGTTGGGAAGGTTGCTTCCATTATGGTGCCCTTGCCTAAGCTGGTCACTTTAGGTTACACTAAACGTTTCAATGGAAGGTTTGTTGGGAAGATTGCTTCCGTTATAGTGCCCTTGCCTAAGCTGGTCACTCGAGGTTACACTAAGCGTCTCAATGGAAGGTTTTCTGGGAAGATTGCTTCCGTTATGGTGCCCTTGCCTAAGCTGGTCACTTTAGGTTACACTAAACGTTTAAATGGAAGGTTTGTTGGGAAGATTGCTTCCGTTATAGTGCCCTTGCCTAAGCTGGTCACTTGAGGTTACACTAAGCGTCTCAATGGAAGGTTTGTTGGGAAGATTGCTTCCGTTATGGTCCCCTTGCCTAAGCTGGTCACTTTAGGTTACACTAAACGTTTCAATGGAAGGTTTGTTGGGAAGATTGCTTCCGTTATAGTGCCCTTGCCTAAGCTGGTCACTTGAGGTTACACTAAGCGTCTCAATGGATGGTTTGTTGGGAAGATTGTTTCCGTTATGGCGTTTTCCAGGTTCACACATACAGTTAACGTCAGCTCGGCTTTATAAACAGACACTCCTTTAGGTCTGAACTTGCCTACGAGGATGAAGCCCGGTCAGTTCAGATAGGGGACGCCTACTACTCGCCGTTGTAGTGCTATTCTATATTCGTTCGTATTTACATGATTTAAGGTTTTTTTACCATTTGGGCTCGTTATTTATTCAACATGTGTTGTTAGAGTGGTCCTAATATTTTTTCCACAGTCTAAAACTTAAAATTTTTAATTTAAAATTTTTTTAATGAAAATAAAACAATAACTTTGTTTATAACCACGAGAATTTTATTTAATTTTATTACGACCGACCGGTTTCGCTTAACATAAGCATCTTCAGGGTACAAAAATTAAACTGATCAAAAATACATAGTGTGTGTTTATATATACAAAATAGAATAAGACAGAACATAACATAGAACAAAGAAAAAATGAGATAGCATGAAATAGCATGAAATAGCATGAAATAGAAATAACCGAGCGAAAGAGACAGAAGTGCACATAATGGAATACCAAGGAATAACTGAACAGGTGATTATGGGATGGGAAATTTTACGAGATTATAGGGAATATACCTAATATTGGGCTATTGGACACATTTAGTTGATTATTAAGAATTTTATTTTTGGTTTTAACAGCTTTCTTTATTTCTAGTGATTCTAAATTATTCAATCTGTTTCCATGACCATTTTTATGAAGAATATTAGCACCGGTGCTTTGATTGAAGGTATGATCTTTATCAATAAGGTGATTGGCAAATTCTGAAAAACCGTTATTATTTAGGCATCTAAGATGTTCTTTAATTCTAATATTGACATTGCGTGTTGTTTTGCCAATATAGAATGCTGAACAATCATTACAATCTAATTTATATATTCCCAGTGACTAAGCTTGTCGTCTTTATCTTTTGAGTTGATTAAAAATTTACCTAAATTATTATTTGTATAAAATGCAGGTCTTAATTCAGAAGGAAGATTTTTTACACTGCAGGAAGAAAAATGATTAATGAATAAAATACGCCGCCATTGGTAACTAAGATTGTTAATAGTGTTAATTTTATGTGGATTAGCGAATAAGAAGTTTTTAGTGGCTATTTGTTTTTGTTTTTTACTTAAAATTGTATCAATTAAATCGGACTCATATCCATTATTTATAGCTATTTTTTTAATTAATGCTAGTTCGTTGGAAAAATTAGTATTTGATAACGGTATCGTGACCAAACGATGGACCATTGAATGAAAAGCGGAGTGTTTATGAGAAAAAGGATGATTGGATGTATTATGTATAACAATGTCGGTGTAGCTGGGTTTACGAAATATATTAAAATTTATTTTATTATTTACGACAGATAAGGTGAGATCTAAAAAGTTTAAGGTTGAATTGTTGCCTATCTCTAATGTGAATTTAATCTGCTGGTGGTAGGAGTTTATAAGGTTGTGGAATGCATTCAATTGACGTTCTGTCCCTGTCCATATACAGAATATGTCGTCAACATATCTTTTCCACAGTAAAACATTTTTTATAAGGGGTGAGGTACCCGTTAAAATTTTGTTCTCTAAATTGTTCATGAATATATCTGCAATCAGAGGGCTAGTGGGCGATCCCATAGGTAGGCCTTCTGTTTGCTGATATATAACACCATTAAATTGGAAATAATTTTGTTTTAAGCAAACATTAAATAATGAAGTAAGATCATTTATGAACTCTTTAGACAAATCAGAACTATTTAACATATTAGAGATGTTTTATTTTCATTAAATATGTCTAACCACAAAGTGACTGCTTTCTATCAAAAAATAAAATATTCCCTAGTTACGAATAACCTGATAATATTTGAAAATCTCCCACTACCATCACAGTAAGCTGAAAATGTTGCTTGTGTCGTAAATGGTGGAGTTAGCCAACCGGGGAATTAAACTCACGACGCCTGGGTGAGACCCAAACGCGATGCCAACTCAGCCACTGACCCGTCGAATTGTGGCGAATATGGCTTATTTTTCTTCACCGCGTGGTCGCAACACTTTTAGGGTGACCACATTACAATTTATAGAAAGGAAATGGACGCGCAAATAGGTACGACGATGATGATATATTATAATATTTCATTTAGTGATATTTAAAAAATCTTTAAATGTGCAAAGTTATCTATGTCAAACTGTTAGTACCCTACCTGCTCGGCCCACGAGTATATTGAGAATTTGGCCTCCAAAAAGGTTGTGCATCACTGATCTAAACTCTAAACGTTTACGGCCGTTCTTCCCAACCTTACTGAACAACTGCTGAGCCGAAATTTTGCCTCAGCACTGTTCAAATTCAGAAATTCGCATTTCCCAACGAAATTATCAGTCAAACTTACAATCATCTCAAGTTACCGATTTTTGTTAATTACAGTCCTCAGGAAAATACGAGTTATAAAAAGTGTCAACAGAGTGTCAAATGACAGCGTAAACGTCAAATGTCATAGATATCTATGGTCAAACGTTATGTTATGTTAGAGTAACAATATTTTTACTCCAAGTCAACTCCAAACGGTACCATCCGTCTAGAAAAGTATCTAATCGCCGTTTCTGGTTGAATTTATTTCTGATATAATTAGAATTAGATGAGCTTAGCTGACTCATTTGATAATAGAACATCTGTGCAAGAACTTATAATAGCCAGAGAAAACATTTCTGTATACATCTAGAAAGAAAAGTATCTAATCGACGTTTCTTGTTGAATTTATTTCTGATATAATTAGAATTAGATGAGCTTTGCTGACTCATTTGATAATAGAACATCTGTGCAAGAACTTATAATAGGCAGAGAAAACATTTCTGTATACATCTAGAAAGAAAAGTATCTAATCGACGTTTCTTGTTGAATTTATTTCTGATATAATTAGAATTAGATGAGCTTTGCTGACTCATTTGATCATAGAACGTCTGTGCAAGAACTGATAATAGGTAGAGAAAACATTTCTGTATACATCTAGAAAGAAAAGTACTAGCATAAGCATAACAAAATATTAATTATTTATAAAAAAATTATCTCTAGGTCATTGCAACTATTTACAGTTCGCAACCTTATTTCTACTATGAACTTTGGCGCTTCAAGATAATCAATTAATAAGGTTCAAGGGGCAGGTTTCTAGATTGTTTGTTTATTTGTCATTACTTGTAGTTTTGTTCGCCTGATCTGCCATACACCACCTTGCTGTAGACGTAGAACGTAGACGATAGATAGAGAGAAACTGCAAGGGGCGCGGGCGGTGAGGACCGGAGTCTACCTCACACTAAACATCCTTAGTTTATTAAACTTGTTCGCGGCAAAGCCCAAACCATCAAACATACAACGGTTCCGAGCTTTCGCAAACCAGTTTCCCGTTAGGAATTGTCACTCTGCTCAGCAGGTCCTAGCTGCTAGGTGCCTAGTACTAGTGTTGGGTCACTGGTAGCACCGGTGATTTTAGTCAATAGACCGGCTATTTTAATAGTTTTTCCGTGCTGCCATTCTGCTGATTACTTTTACTCGATGTTCCGTTATTATAAGTCAATCGTTGGGTTGCTTCAACTCAGTGGCGGCTTGTGACTTTTGAGTGAACTAGAGTGCTAAGATTGAAAAATACGACGTTATTCATGTTGTTCAAGCCGAAAATTATTTTAATTTTTTTTTCAAAATTTCAAATTTATAAATCTAGCTCACCCAAAAGTCACGAGCCGCCACTGCTTCAACTAATAACATTGTTAGCTCTGAAATCTTGTTCCAGATACCTTTTTGGTGTTCCTAAGATCGATAAATCTTTCCAATTTCATTAATTCATTGTCCTAACAATTTATTAAGAAGTTACAATCATAAAGCCTGTTCTTTATCCTATTTTTTTCTGCCTTGAATTGATTTTTCGCCGTTCAGTTAACACAGAGCTACTCTACTTACAAAGTTCAATACCGTATCTATTTTATAACGGTGTACTGTATTAGTGTCTTCAGGACAGTAAATATGATAACACACACACCGTTATGAAATATGACAGACTGTGTTTATTGCCACGGAGGACTGAACGCGGTTGGCGCAAACAAAAAGTTGTCCAAGGAAGCGAAGCTAGCAGTCCACAATGGAGTGCTGATACCAACCTTGATGTATGGCAGTGAGGCATGGAACTGGCAGAGGAAGGATGAAAGTAGACTGAATGCTGTAGAAATGAGATCTCTGAGACGAATGTGTGGTAAAAACCATGTATGATCGTGTAAAAAAATGTTGAGATTCGTAAAGAATGCAAGGCTGATGTAAGCGTAGTGAGCAAGATTAAGAAAGGGACGCTTAGATGGTTTGGGCATGTAGAGCGAATGAACGAAGAAAGGAGTGTAAGGAGAATATATGACGCGAATGTGAATGGAAGAAGAGGCCGGGGACGCCCGGGGAAGACATGGCACGATCAAGTGAATCAAATACTCGAGTCGGGCCATGTCAGAAGTCGGAATAACAGAAGAGAATGTATGAGGCGTTGTATGAATGTGAATGAAGCAAGAAGTGTATGCCAAAATCGAGTTGTTTGGCGGTCCGTCCTCTCTGCCTACCCCTGCGGGGAAACGGCGTGATGGTTAGTTGGTTAGTTATTTAGTGTTTATTGCCTACTGTAAGTATACTCAGTGTACTGGGCACGGGCGCCAGGATACTGTCACTCCACCGTCAGTAGCTTCTTTCTTCCATGGTACTTGATACCCGCTGCAAATCCTTCTCTCAAACAAACTTCTTCCATTTCGTGAAACACGTTTGCTTGGACTTTGTAATATTTATTGTTGGAGAATTTATATGGAATTATTTTCCCATCATTTCTATCCGCGGAACCCTGATTCCAGCGGCCCGTTAATGCAGTGGTGCCTGCACTGGTGATTCCAGCTATTGGTGGGCGAAGCGGCTCGGTTTAGTGAGCCGGATCACTAAATCAGCTCTTTGTAGTGTACCGTTCGCGTGCCCCGCACCATGCCCTCTCCCTCGCTCCCTTGGCCCTCCTAAAGACGTCCTTAAGACGCTCTTACACGATACTTTTTCGTCCAGTTTTCATGTGGATTGTCTTTACAGAGAGGTGATTTAGTGATCCGGCTCACTAAACCGAGCCGATTCGCCCACCACTAATTCCAGCGACCCGTTAATGCTGTGGTGCCTGCAGTGGTGATTCCAGCGGCCCGTTAATGCAGTGGTGCCTTTCACGAAAAAAAAAACGATTTACTAAAAATTTCTCGTTTTAGAAAAATACATAAGAAAGGGCTTATTGTCTCGATCGAGATTGAACCTTTAAGTTTTTCCTCTTCATGATTGTTTTTTAAATAATGACCGTAGTTTCAAGGTTTTCATCTAGAAGTATCCGCTTTTTTTCAAGGCAAGCGAAGGTGGTTTAATCACTAAATCGCCGCGGCCTGCTTCTCACTTTTTGCCGAATATTCGTCTTGCCTAATTTGTTTATTTGCACTGTTATAAAAACAGTTTTTAACCGCCCCACCCATACGAACGTACGTGATACGGCCGCTATATTATCGCCCATGCAACAAGCCGTATCCCGTACGTTCAGGTACAAAAAAACTATACCCGAAACCCAAAAAACATTCGTATACGTCAAGTTTGTTCCTGTGTCATCTCGTTTAGTATTTTGGGGTCAACCGAAGCTAACGGACGTGTTCGGGTATTTTCGCCTCTTCCATACAAGTTGGTATATTGTATACACGTATTGTTATTGCGAAATCTAATGAAAAAAAACGATGTTTTTTTACCTACTTTTTGAATAATAACCCAAAGGACGGACGGTTAAGGACATTTTCTTTGTTATACGAAAGACACCCTAGTAAATGCATGCATCTACAAACACTCGAAATTATACTTCTCTTCAAAATTATTCAATTATCGAACACTTTATTTTACACAAACGTAATGTTCATATTATCTTCACGTCATACAAACATAACCTCAATTTAAACCCCAACGTTCATCAGTACAACACCCAAAGCTTCGATGACAAAATAGTATGGTGTCGGTAGTTCGTAAATAATAATGTTTATGTCTACCTACGACCTTCCTAAATGTGTACTAAAAAAATTTTTTTTTTTCAACTGTGGAGTCCTAAGAAACAAAAAATTTCCTTGGTACTGGGCCAAGCAAGAGTAGTATCGAATATGTTTTCTGTATTCGAACGCACGAGCATATTGTAACGATGTCCCCCATTTTACATTTTTATATTATAATTATTTATGTAGCTATATTTGGAAAGATAACATGGACGATCAGATGCATGCATTTTAGATTGAGAAAAACGACAGAATTTTTTAATTTAATTTTAAAGGTTCCCTTAAGATACGAAACGATTCGGCTATTAACGGTCGTTTTTCCCAACTTTTCGAATGATCAAACTGAGCCACCGATCAGCCAAGTGTTTTGTTAAGTATTAGCTCTGTTTGCCTGTTTCCAAGCATTTTTCTTCCTAAATTGTCTATGGAGGTGTCCACTATAAAATAGTATCCGCCCACTTTCATACACGATACAATAGTAGCCGCCCACTTTTAAGACAATAGAGTGACATCAAAGTAGAATATTTCAATGTAAAATGAACATAGATGAGTTAATATTGTATTTATTATAAATACATATTATTTGTTTTAAAAACTAAAACATAAACTAACATTTTATACTTCACAAATGCGTGTGTTAAAAATATGTTGAAGATAAAGTGTTAACTTGACTTTTGATAATGCCGCGAATCACAATGTTCGTTTCGTACATTTGACATTTGACGTTTCTCGATGAGTGAAAAAACAAGGCGAAACGTAGCTTATAATTAGTAAAATAAGTTAGGTTCTTTCTCTTCAGCTCTATTTAAAACATACAATAAACATGTTTTGACATTCGAAAACGGAAATACACATTTCTCATTCAATAATCGAATCGTGTAAAAAAGATCGTATACTATTAATGACATTTGACATTTCGGTGACGTTTGTTCACCCCGTTGACACTTTTTATAACTAGTTTTCTATTGAGGAGAACTTTAATCCACAAAAATTGATATCGATAATGTGTGGTAAAACCATGTATGATCGTGTGAAAAATATTGAAATTCGTAAAGAATGCAAGGCTGATGTAAGCGTAATGAGTAAGATTAAGAAAGGGACGCTTAGATGGTTTGGGTATGTGGAGCGAATGAACGAAGAAAGGAGTGTAAGAAGAATGTATGACGCGAATGAGAATGGAAGAAGCCGGGGACGCCCGAGGAAGACATGGCACGATCGAGTGAATCAAATACTTGAGTCGGGTCATGTCAGAAGTCGGAATAATAGAAGAGAATGTATGAGACGATGTATGATTGTGAAGATCGAGTTGTTTGGCGGTCCGTCCTCTCTGCCTACCCCTGCGGGGAAACGGCGTGATGCTTAGTTAGTTAGATCGAGAATTTCGTTGGGGAGAGCGAATTTGTTTAGGCAACTTTTCGGCTCAACCGTTGCTCAGTACAGTAGGGTTGGGTTGGGAAAATCGGCCGTTTTGTAACAAAACTAACAACTTCTCCAATGAACATAATTAACACGTTAAATACTATGCAATTAAACTATATAATTACATTCCTACATCATTGAAACAAACAAGAGAGAATACACCAACACATTTAATAAAACTTGGTATCTCGATCTGGATAAAAGCAAAAGGAACAGAATTTTTCATAAGTTAATTATACCAAATCAACAACATTTACATTAAATGTAAGTATTCTTTAATATAATTGTATACTCATTTCACAATATTACTATATCATAAATATGAGAACACCTCAGTACATGTTCTCCTAGTGAGGCGTTCACTAAATGCTATTCATCTTGTCAGACAATCATATCCATAAGTGGAAGAAATGCACACGCAAATTGCTTAGCTAGGCTAGCCGGTTAGTACTTACAGAAATTCACGTATAGAATAAGTAAATAACTAAATGTGTAAAAAAATGTTAATATCTATTGAAAACTTCATAAGCTTTTTAAGGTCATTTTATAAATATTCTCCAGTCCTGAAAATGAACAGTAAAAGTATAAATACCAACTCTTCTATAACCACCAATATTCTAATAAATGCAATATCAATCGAAAAGAAGGATACAATAGCAACTGTAAAAATCATATCTTGTCTAAGTTTAAATTTTCTAATAAAACTGTGTTCATCCGAAGCGACCTGCCAGCTGCCAGCTGCCAGCTGCCAGCTGCAGTAAGTAAGTTTTTATGTATCCTTTTGTACATAATTAGATAGAGAATATGAAGTAATATTTGTACAGCGTCCTTGAGGTGAATTTACACAAAAGCTGATAATCTAATAATCTACAGTACCTACACATCATTCTACGTAGTAAAATATTGTTTTTATTATAATAACTTTCTGTATTTAAATAGAAATGAAAAATGAAAAAAATATATATATATATGAAAATCAACAACATTTTTGATCTGACCTTGAACCTAGAGAAATTTTCGCCTCTGGTGCATACCCAATGCATGCTGTGATGGGTGTAATGTATATATACATTTATTTTATTACGATATTGTATATTTATAAAAGCTTCCACGATAGTAATAGATATGTTGCTTCATATTTTATAGATAAATATTAAATTTATGGTATGGGACTGGGGTTCCGCCAACATCCAAAGGCCCTTTATTGTTCCATGGCTGAAATAGTTCAGGAACTCCGGTTGTAGATGACTTGTACATAATAAACCGCGATTCATTATTCTCACTGGCAATATTAAATCATCCAATATTCAAGTAATAATGAAAGTAGTTTGTATTAGTAGGAACGAAATGCAAAGACAACTCTCACTCTCAAATGTGGAGTTTGTTAGTAGCAGCTTTCTTTTAAGTTTCTTTATTGCGTAACTTCAATGTTGTGTAGTTTTTGCCTGGGAGAGAATTATTTTGTAAGCATTTCGTAACTATATTTATACTCTTAAACTTCACCAATGCCAATCTCTTCATGTACTCGTATGTATGTCATATGTTAACAACATTTATTTATATTCAATTTATTAAATATTGATTTGAACAATTTATTGAAAAACTTATAAACCTTGTTGTAATAATTAATCGTTGAAAAAGATAATATCGACAACCCAAAAAAGGCACAGAATATAAATAAATAAAAACAGTCGGAACTGGGACTTTAATCCGGATCCTCGGATCGGGACCAACGTTGGAACTTTCTCAATAGCTCTATTGAGACCACATTACATTCGGTGATTTTTATCGAACTTAAATATGGGTATTAATTGAGGATAATGTTAGTCATTCAAGCTGAGAATGTGATTAGGTCCGATAGTCCTTACCATATCGTTCTATAGTTAAACCTCCACCCTTGAAATAAATGACAGATAAAACAATGTTAACTTAACTAACCATCACTACCGTATCCCCACAGGGGTAGGCAGAGAGGACGGACCGCCAAACAACTCGATCTTGGCATACACTTCTTGCTACATTCACATTCATACATCGTCTCATGCATTCTCTCCTGTTATTCCGATTTCTGACATGACCCGACTCAAGTATTTGATTAACTTGATCGTGCCATTTCTTCCTTGGACGTCCCCGGCTTCTTCCATTCACATTCGCGTCATATATTCTCCTTACACTCCTCTCTCCGTTCATTCGCTCTACATGCCCAAACCATCTAAGCGTCCCTTTCTTGATCTTGCTCACTACGCTTACATCAGCCTTGCATTCTTTACGAATCTCAACATTTTTCACACGATCATACATGGTTTTACCATACATTCGTCTCATAGATCTCATGTCTACAGCATTCAGTCTACTTTCATCCTTCCTACTTTGTAAAATACATATCTATTGAGAAATTAGCCCTTTTGTCGTATGTTTTTGTAATATTTCTTATAATTTTGACCCAATAATGGATAATAATGAAAAATAATAAGTTCTTACTGCATAAAACTAATAAGTTCAAAAACTCTGGGTTCTATCCTGATATTGCATCCCTTTAAGTTGTTTTTACGGAAACACCACACAGGATATCATCTTTGGGGATGGTGTGGTATAATATATGGATTTAAATATATCTATGTATTACTGTATAGATTATTGATTTCTGTTTGTTGAGGCACTATTTTGAGTGTATTTCCCCATGCCAACTGCCAAGTGACCAATGTTGATATTTTAGTTTTAATGTTGATTTACGGAAACACCACACAGATGTATATAGGTACAGGATATCATCTTTGGGGATGGTGTGGTATAATATATGGATTTAAATATATCTATGTATTACTGTATAGATTATTGATTTCTGTTTGTTGAGGCACTATTTTGAGTGTATTTCCCCATGCCAACTGCCAAGTGACCAATGTTGATATTTTAGTTTTAATGTTGATTTACGGAAACACCACACAGGTGTATATAGGTACAGGATATCATCTTTGGGGATGGTGTGGTATAATATATGGATTTAAATATATCTATGTATTACTGTATAGATTATTGATTTCTGTTTGTTGAGGCACTATTTTGAGTGTATTTCCCCATGCCAACTGCCAAGTGACCAATGTTGATATTTTAGTTTTAATGTTGATTTACTATTTCATACATGAGACTTGGCGAACGACAAACGACGCGTTTTGTGGCGAAGGCTGTACTGTATGTACAGTATAGTATATTGTGTAACGATTAAACTTCACAAATCATGTCAATTAGTGGATTTCTCTTCATCTCCACGGAGCGGCGTGGCGTGTATTCGCTATTCTGTAGTATTATACAACCGACAACACTCCAGCCAAGGCTAACTCGGGCTCGGGTGTTCAAATGGCCACTTTAAACAATACACAAAAGTAACTTGATTTACACGATCCGAGAGTCAATACGCACAACAGCTTATTTGGAAATCGTGCCGTTTGATTTTATTTCGTGTATGCTGACCATATGAGTAATGACTGGCTGTATGAATATGTCTTTAACACACGGGAGACTAACCGATAGTCTGATGTATTCACAGAATAAATAGCCATTTGACTTGAGTGGACATATTGTGTTTAATTAAAGGCAATTAAGGGAAAGCAACATCCCACCAAAAGATTTTATGATAATACAATTACCTCTAAAATGTGAGTTATAAATACGATTTCCAGAACATATGAGATTCGGGTTCTGCTCTGAATTCTGTATTTTATCAGCCTTAGTCAATGATAGATCAATAGCGGTAGTTCCTGGTTTACCGCCCGCTGCGGTGAATTGGTTTTTTCAGGAATGTAAACTTCGAATACCGAGTTAGTCAACAACTAGGTGGAACCATTCTGTTCATTATTTTATTTTCTAAGGTAACTAGGATAGATATGTTGTAAATTAGCAAAAGATAGAATAGATTAAAGAAATTGTTGACATGTTATACTCGTATGAACCAGATGGTATAGACCATGGGATGGTTATTGGGTGGTGTTGTGCCAAAAAGAATGAAAACACAGAAAAGTAAACTTACTATCCTGGTTTAAGAACTATTTATAAATGAATAAGAATAACTTTGTTTACACCACATTTTTAATATATAGGGTGTTTTTTAATAGCTTGAGAACTTTTAATAATAATACAAGACAGAAATATTGTTATAAAGAATTTTTTATTATTATAATCTGGTAGATAATTTCATGGCATTTATTTCTTAAATATGATTTCCGGCATATGTCCGCCGCGGCTACGAGTTACATAGTCCATTCGATCAGTCCAATTTTTCAATACTTTTTAGAATAAATCTGGCCGTATGGCGTCAATGGTGACTTGAATATTGGCTTCCAATGCTTCAAGAGTTACTGGTTTGTCGGCATAAACCAATGACTTAACATAGCCCCATAAAGAGTAATCGAGAGGCGTTAAGTGGCACGAACGAGGGGGCCAGTTAACAGGACCACTTCTGGAAATAAAGTTGTCACCAAATTGATTATCCAATAAATTGATTGTTAAAAGCGCGCTGTATGACAAGTTGCGCCGTCTTGTTGGAACCAAATGTCGTCGATGTTTAGCTGATTAATTTTTGGAAACAAAAAATCGGTCAGCATGGCTCGATAGCGCTCGCCATTCACCGTAACGGCAGTTCCTTCCTCAATTCGAAAGAAATAAGGACCGATGATGTCGCCAGCGTGTAAACCGCACCAAACAGTCAATTTTAATGGATGTAATGGTCATTCGTTAATGGCTTGAGGATTGTCTTCGCTCCATATACGGCAATTTTGCTTATTGACGAAGACATTTAACCAGAAATGAGCTTCATCACTAAACAACGAAGTGCTCTATGAACTTGGCGAGCAGATTTTTTTTTTCAGTAAATTTCCACAATTTGGAAGCGTTATTCTGGTGTTAAACGATTCATGATGAATTGCCAAACCTTACTGAACAGAAATGTCAACACAATTTCACATTCTCAACTGTCAAACCATAGACAACAACCATCGAAACTTATCATTCAGCTAAAAAAACGCCCTATATAAATAACATGTTTCGAAAGCTAAGCTTTTCTCATCAGGATAAACAGTATACTAAAAATAATGACAAGTTTAGACAAATGATAAAATAGAAAATAATAATGTAAGAATAGACAAATTACAAACATAAATAAAAATTAACAATATTTATTGAAAGTAGGTAAGTAATTAATAAAAAAATATTTAAATATTATTGGAAAATTATTATAAATTATTGAATAATAAATTTATATTAGAAATTATTTTTATTATTAATTTAAATAAAATAGAGATATTAAAAAAGTATAAAAAATAATATAATCAGAGTTATCATTATTAAAATTTAAATCACAAAATGAGTTTATATCTATTTTGTACACCACATGTACAATATAACTTTAAAAATTTCAAAAAGTGGTATATTATAATTTTTTAAGAATAATAACCCAATAAATGCAGTATCGCCACATTTTCCTGAAAATTAATCACCAAAAGGTGGCATCTACACAAAACTACCCTATAAACTGCCATGCCTCTTGTCGTTGCCACTTTCTAAATCGCCTTTGTATATGAATGCTCACCCATCTTTCAAACATGTCGCAATTTGTCAGAAAGGATATACAGCGACAAGGTGGAAATTCTGAAAACCGTCAAAATACTTTGTCTATGGGTACTTTTAATATTTTACATAATACGCTTACAAAAAGTGATACATGTAAAACATGAAAATAGCATATGTATGTATCAATAAAGCTGTTGCATCTAGAGAAAAATATTTATTGTATGCATTTCAAACATACGCTCGTCATCTGGTCTGGGAGACCAGATGACGAGAGGGCGTCTCAGGGTGTTGTAGCGTTACTGTCTCCCAGAATGGTTGAATGTATGCTGCAGTATGAATACGTAAGTCCATTAATCATTTGGATCCGATTCAAAATCGGTTTGACAAGGGTTTTTTTGTTGTGTGCTATGTATGCTCCTGTTAATTGTGAAAGCGATGAAGTGAAAGATGATTTTTGGACTGGCGTGAGAGATGTAATGGGAATAAAAAAATTGAACAAGAGGATTATAATGGCAGGGGACTTAAATGGGTGGGTGGGAATTTGACGGGATGGATTTGAATCGGCTTTAGGTATGTATGAGGATAAAAGAACGAATGACAATGGTAACAGAATACTTGAAGTATGTTTAGAGTGGAACCTTTGTGAATCGAATACCGTCTTCGATCATAAAGGTATCCACCAATATACGTGGGAAAGAGGAAATGAGAGGTCAACTATTGATTTTGTGGTAATTGAATCTAGGTTAACAGCCGTTACCGAAGACACAAGAGTCTTCAGAGGAGCTGAGGTTGAAACCGACCACTTCCTGGTTGTGTCGAGAGTAAACCTCTTCCGCCACTGGCGCTCTAAAGTGAAAACGGTGTCGACTCTAACAGGAGTCAAAATAGAAAAACTACAAAACGATATTGTGAGAAGTAAGTTTGAGAGTTGTGTAGAGATGAGATTGAATGAGAAGGAAATAATAGACGAAACATGGAACCACATAAAAGTGATTCTCTTTGAATCTGCTAGAGAGGATTGTGGAATAAGTACGCAAGGTAGGAAGAAAGGCGATGCGTGGTGGGATGATGAAATTAAAGCACTGGTCTCAGAGAAGAAGAAAGCGTGGTTATGTCTGATAGCGACTGGCAGTGCTCCTAGTGAAGAGCGGAATAAAGCGAAAGAAGTATACAAGGGATGTAAGAAAAGAGTAAGTGTTGGAGTGAAAGAACGAAAGAAACGCCTGGAAGAGGAAGAAGGAACCAAAATGACAAAACACTTCCAAGAAAATATCAAACTGTTTTGGAAGGAGGTCAGAAAGTCCCGAAGTGGTCCAGTAAGCGGAGTTGTAGAGTTTTTTTGTGTTACTAACAAGCACTTCTATGCAAGGACACTCAAGGGTTAAGAGCAGGGGTAGCCAAACTTTTGACCACTACGATCGACTATTTTTTTAAATTATAGACGGCGGTCTACCGACATCGTATGTGTTAGGTGATCACAAGAAAAATAGTAATTTAAAGCCAAAAATAAGTTTACATTTAAAATAAACAGAGATAATGATAATAATACATATTCAATATCAAGTTATTCTAATAAGAGAAAGTAATGATTTTTTCTTAAAAACTAATAAATAAAACTTATAAATAAAACAATATGTTATTTTTTTATTATTAATCCGGACAATGTTATTGTAAATACGTATTAACTATTATTTTTTATTTCATATCAGAGGACGCGCTGCAGACATGACATTGCATATTTTTATTATTAATCCGGACAATGTTATTGTAAATACGTATTAACTATTATTTTTTATTTCATATCAGAGGACGCGCTGGAGACATGACATTGCATATTTTTATTATTAATCCGGACAATGTTATTGTAAAAACTTATTAACTATTATTTATTATTTCATATCAGAGGACTCGCTGGAGACATGACATTGCATATTTTCGGCAAGCTTTTCATATTGTGGTTCATATGTACTTATAGCTATTCGTAAACATGCTGTCAAATGGTCATCTGTCAAACTGGAGCGATGTTTTGTTTTGATCGCATTCATGGCAGAAGATGTCTCTGTCGCACGATTTGTCTTACAAGCTTTGTAGACGGGCGTCAGAGATGTGTACATATCGACAGGCGGGCGACTAAATAGTTACCGCGGTCTACGCTTTGGCCATCTATGGTCGCGATTACCTAAGGCGATGCAATGGGAAGTAATGCAAAATCGTGTGTTTTCGGTTTGAGAATTTGTTGGCCTAGAAATAGCATAGATAATTGAATTAAATACTGCAAGTAGATCACACCTTGGCCTTTCATTTAACCATGCACTTTTTGGTACGTCTTTTTATAAATTTAGAAAAAAATAAAGCGCAAAATCTCCTACTTATGAACCCCTTTTCACATATTTTCATATTGTTCATTGTGGTACATTAAGTTTTTTGGAATATGACCGTAAAACATTTTAATAATTATGTCGGAGTTTTACATAATATAATAAAACACGCATTTTGGTGATGTTTTTTTTACCGAAATCGAAACATGCGGCCGATGTACAGCGGGATTTTCAACCTTGTCGCCACCTGCATAAGGAGCGTGTGATTTCGTTAAAATTTTAGCCGGTGGATGGCGCAGTCGGCTTGTCGAGCGAAACTTACTACGGTGCTTTACTATGCGTGCAGTCTAAATGACCCCCTGCTAATCTATATGGACCCCCAGGTTTGGGAACCTATGATCTAGATTCATTCATCCCGGGACGTCTAGACAAGAGTCCTGGCGTGTTCAGCGATAGGAGGTAAAATAATATGTTTCCAAACGCCGCGAGAAAGGGCGGATAACCTCGTTTGGTCCTTTGTCCTAGTGTTTAATGTCTAAGTTTCTTCCTATTTTATATAACACGTTCTCCATTTTGGAGGGACAAACTGCACGAGAAGAATCCCAGAAGTCTCGATGGCTTCGATATACACGAATGATCGATGCTCGGTAGTCATATGCCACGACCACACGATCGTCCAACTCCCAAATCGAACGATTGTGTAGTCGTAGCAATAAGCTCCGCCCTAATTCCTTGACGCGTCCGACGCATAACCCAGACAAGTCCGAGCAAGTATCAAGCAATAGGCAAAGTCCCGAAATATTATTACTGTCACAATAATCGATTTATTATAATAATCTCCCAATGAGAATCTTCTTAGTGTGAGAATAGATCTCTGGGCGAGCTATGGATCTTTATGACGTAAAATACGGAAGTGCTGCTCGTTCGTCATTCGCCGGCCACTGGCTGTAGGCACAGTGCGCACTGCTCATAGCGCACTGTCAGAAAACCAGATTTTAGCTTTAAGGCAGTGTTATGTTTAACCGCAGCCTTGAAGTTGGAGCGTGTGGTAGTAATGTTGATATTTCATGTTATGGTTCCGCGAGATCGATGACCACCACAAGGCACTAGGCAGTGCGGCGAGCTGTTACTGTAGGTTGCGACCAATACACAATTGGACCGGACACTACCGGCGCGGGCCTAACTTCAGGACTTTCGCTCTGAAGGAGTAACCATAAGTTACTTATACCGGGGCGGGAAATGGGTGGGTAACATCATTTGACAAGTATCGCAGTACAGTTTAGGTGGGCATGTTCTTCTCGTGTACACGATGTACACTGTACACGCACAGGTGATGATTATTCCGTACCGGAGCAACGACATTCCGAACAATTTAATGATTTTTAACATTATTATTATAATCAAGCGCGCAGTTGAGATGACAATAAATTCGTATGCGTCCTTCGCAATATGCATCAGAATTCAGAATACAAACCGCTATCGCCGACGCGTGGCCTAGAGGTTTATAGCATGCAAGCCAACGGCCAAGAAGGTCACCAGTTCGTTTCCCCCTATTACTTATGGCTACAGGCTACTGGCTACCAATATAATAAATATTATTATCCTTCGTTCTGCCCTCTTAACTCTTTACGCCACCCGCTATTACCATACTGATTAGGTGCAAACGATTTGTTCGGATGAGACACCCGATGTCCGATACATGTGGTTGGAGGAGGCGCGTGTAAAGCCGCGTCTCCTGCGACTGCTTTTTTAAACATTTGCACAAAAAAATAAAACAAAGGGACATTACCATACACATTTCTGTGTGCGTATAGAATGTTTTTATCTTCCGACACCGATGGAAAACATTCCCCTCGCGGGCGAAGAGGGGAAAGGGGGGAAGGGTTTGTTTATTTTTTTTAATTGCCGCACGGTGCGAGTCTATCTATGGGTCCCGTCCGATGGCATTTCATCGTAAATCGGACGGGTTTTGAGGTTATGTGTGCTGAGCGAAATTATAATATATTATTAAAGTTTGTTTATGTATCAGTAATAATAATAATTTAACTGTTATGTATTCTGTTATTTTGTCTGCTATTTCTAATAGCATTACAGCCCCTTTAAAGCACACATCGTCAGGTAAATATGCATACAATCATGTCTTTTTCTTGTTCATTTTTTTATTATTAATAAAAGAAAAACCCAAACTA
>JAHDVE020004916.1:0-30960 GCA_022606495.2 Halesus radiatus
ATTATTATTAAAGTGACGTAACAGCCAACAGCATGTAACACGATGACAATTTTGCCCTAGATAGACGCCATTCGCATTGGCATATTTATGAGGGTTTGAAATGGAAAAGCTAGTTTTGCGGGGCGTTTGTTAGCAGTTTGTTTACTCTTTCATTGTCTGTTTTCTAGAATCCGAGAACCAAAGGTTTCGTTTCAGCATTGCACACAAAATGTATTCTTTATGCAACTTTAACGTAAATTACACGCTAATTATTATTATTTTACTCTCTATAGCAGTGGTGGCTCTTGACTTTTGAGTGAGCTAGAGTGATAACATTGAAAAAATACGACGTTATTGATGATATTGAAGCCGAAAATGATTTTTATTCTTTTTCAAAATTTCAATTTTTTGTATGGAGATTTAGATGGTAGGTGGGGCACCTACCATCTAAATCTTAGTCCTCTAGCTCACTCAAAAGTCACAAGCCGCCACTGCTCTATATTATGTATTAGAAAACTTGAAAAAGTTTGGAAAGACATTTTTCATTATATAATTAACAAGGAATTTTATTACAACTGTACGGTGAAAAATTCCGCTTTATTTACGAAGAAAACGCCTCTAAACATTGGTTACTCCGGTCCCATAAAGTCAAACCGTTCTAGAAATGTAATCTGTAGATATTGTACTGAACATTTAATTTGATTTATATTAAAACATATGTGATATAGAAATAAATAAAAAAAAGTGTATAAATAAATTAAAAAATGGATTTAAAATTATTAAGATAGTTAAATTTAATTACTAATAAAAAAAATAAGTAGCTGTATTTATTTTCATATTAATATTATTATTTTTTTTTTTAAATTTCTAATATAAATTTGTTGTTCAATGTTTTATAATACTATTATTCATTGCGATAATTACAATGTAAATACATACTGTTATATTGTACCTACATACTTTTTCACTTAATTTATTATTTTATGTGTACATTATTGTACTCCTTTGTAAAACTATGTGATAAATGTATGAACATGTAAAAGCCTTCTAGGCGTAAATAAACAAATAAATAATATTTTTTTATTAACATTTTTGATTAATTACTTGCTTAGTTTAAACAATTTGTGTTTATGTTTATAATTTGTCCTCTCTTACATTATTGTGTTCTATGTTTATCATTTGTCTATACTGGACATTATTATTTTTTAGTATTCTATATATTCCTTTCGACACATATATACACGTCTGTATTAATAAAGCGGTGAATACAAAGTATTTTTAATTCATCTATTAATAATGATGCCACAATGTGAATACAAATATTTTTAAGAAATTATAAATGAATTAAAAATTACGTCGTAATCAGCACTTTATTAATCGCCAAAAAGTGTAAACTGATCTTTTAAAGAGATTTAAAAAAAAATGGGAGTTCATTTTAGCGATCATTATGAATACACTGATTTGACAACATGAGCGGAACGACGAGGATTTTAAAAATATACAATAAACTTACTGAACAGCCCCAGGAAACTCGAATACGTAAATAGCCATAGCATAATATGGAATACTCTACTGCAAATATATTATTTTGTGTTGAAAAAAAGTTGTAGATATCTGCAAGTGCAATGTTGTAGGTTTTCCATTTATTTTTTTAAATTATAAAATATGCATCGTTTACTATTGTTTTTGCATTAAAATTTTCAGGACCGCATTGCCGTCACCTTTATAGTTAAAGATACGCGGAGAAACCACTAGAGCACCACGTTGATAAATATACGTAGTAAAACTACTGCAGTTATTGTTGACAAAAAATAACACCTCTCCGCAGAACATTCGAGTATGGGACAGTTGTTGTAGAACGACATTGCTTAGAGCCTGGAGGGACTGCTTTCAAAGTAAACACAGCTGTGATGGTGTTCACATCCGGCGAGAGAGACACAGGGTGGGAAGAGGAAGGAGTATTTGTAACTATGTAACAATAGTTAACACCCACAAAACATTATTTTTGTTTTCCAAATAATGTTTTACCTGCGAATAATTCATGTTGATGCGTCTATGTGTTTATACGTCATAAGCCGTTGTTTGTAGAATGTTAGACGTTGGATACATTATCACATCTCAAGGATTTAGGTTCAAATGATTTTTTTTGATTAAAAGATTTTATCCACTTATTTATATTCGACCGAACCGGTTTCATCCTATCACGGGCATCCTCAGACTGGTACAATGAATACTAAATCTATGGTATATATAGCATGGATGTCGGGAGTGAGTTCCCTGCTTTCTAATATTGTTTTTATTATTTGAAATTTATTTTATTGCTGACGGTACTTTTTATTATGTTTTTAAAAACTACTTTCGGGATGTTTTATTACCCTCTGGAAGACGGATTACATTGTGTTTATTTACTGAAACTATGATTTTTTTTTAATTATATAAAGTCTTTCGTCAGCTTTTATTTGAACAGATGGTTCTTTCTAGTTTTGTTATTTCCCTGTGATTTCCGTCTTGTTTGCTAAGATGAACTTTTATAGTTTTGTCCCATAGTCTTTTGATGGTTTTTTAATAAAAAAATCATTTTAATATGGAATTCCACCATGAATTGACAGTTTCAAAATTAGAAATGATTTAGGTTCAGACATATAATGTAAGGCCCTTCAGAGCTAGCTTCTACCGTTCAGCTACAGATGCATGCTTATCTTCCTACCTAATAGATGATGGTATATATATTTCATTTCTAAAACATGGATCATCCGGGAATTGAACCAGGAACCTATCGTAACCTAAGGGAAATTAAAACCCCCAGAACACCGGCGGATTGACTTCAATGCGTAATTTAAATAATTATAAATTATATAATTAAAACAATTTCTTCAAAAGATTGGTATTCACTTTGTGGCGTCATTATTAATAAATTAATTAAAATTGCTTTGTAATCACCACATTATTAATATACACATATCAACATGTTTCGAAAGCGATGCTTTCTTCATCAGGAATATATAGAATTATAAAAAAATAATAATGTCAATTATAGACAATTGATAAACATAGAACACATTAATGTAAAAATAGATAAATTATAAACAAAAGCAAAAATCGGATAGGTAAGTAATTAATCAAAAATGTTAATTAAAAAAAAATTACAAAACATTGAATAACAATTTTAAATTAGAAATAAATAAAAATATATTATTTTTATTATTAATATTAACATGAAAATAAATTTAAGAGATAGCTATTCTTATTTATTTATTAGTATTATTATAGATATGTATATTAATAGAGTGGTGAATACAAAGCAATTTTTAATTCATTTACCAATTTATTAACTTCATGGGAGGAACGAAAAACTGTTTGTCGTTGAAACAAGCATGAATTCTTAAAATTTGAATACCTCTTTGGAAGTGCTTTACGAATATTCGTATAATGGCAGAATGCAATCATTTTCTGTTTTTCTAAGAAACGAAAAGCTTATATAAATTATGGACTTATTTTTCCGAATAAGGAAATAAATTAAACAATATCGAGGACTTTTCGGGATTTTCTTAGTACAAATTAATTTTTGTTTCTTTTCTGTGGAAGTAGTGTCCACTCGACGATAAATGTTAACGTGAATTTAATCGTTCCCTCAAGATTGTAAATAGGTACCTAATATTAGCGGCCCTTCACACTAGGGACCAAAGTCTTGTATAAATATTGTATCAGAATTGCGAGATCTGTTTCTTCTTGTTTCTTCTTGCTTCGTATCGCTGCTTCTTCTCGATTCTTATTTTCGTTTCTTCGCGATTTATCACGCTTCTTCTCGTTTCTTCTTGTTTCTTATTCTTGTTCCTTCTTAGTATAACACTCTCTCACATAATATTTAATAATTGAAGAAGATAATGTCAACAACTCTCAATGAAAATTTCAAACATACGAAGATACAGAAAATAAAAAAGAAGAGTTTTTGTTTAGTTTTACCGGACCAGCGTCTCAACCAATTGAGTTAGCGAGACCTAATTACACTCGGTCATTTTTATTGATTCGTCTTCCCAATTTGAATTACTAACATAATCTTCAATTAACCAACAAATCTTTCACCGAGGAAAATTATTTCCTATTATTTCGAATTAAAATTTATTGACGTACTAGCTGATGTGTATCCGGCCTTGTTCGGGATTATTTACTTCTTTCGGAATAAAGTAATGAAGTTGTGAATTGTTGCTTGTCGGCTGGGTGTCATAATTGATTTTACAGTCAAAGTAATGCCCTGTGACGACTATTACTGTATCTAAATAAAGAAACATTCATTTGAAAATTTTATTTCATTCCAAACATTTATATTTTCAAAACATATCTAAATAATAAACCTCTTAAGTAGGTACCTACTTATGTTTTCAATTTCTCAAATACGCAAACAAGCCTTCTTCTATTGAATATGTAATCTGTGGCTAACCAGAGTGATATATCTATGGGATAACATCAATACAACATGGCGGGTTCAATGCTTTTCATACTAATTTTAAAACGTTATAGCAACAGTTTTACATATTGGATTTCATTCACAATACTGTCTAAACCTTCCCGGCACTAATAAGAACAAAGTAAAGTGTGCTATTTTCAGAACAGGACAAACTTTTCGAGAAAATCGAGAACAGTCAAACGGACAAACATTCATTTTTATATATAGAGATTAGTAAACTATTCTCTTTTCTACCGTTTCATAAAATGATTGTATTTTCTGAGTATTATTGTCTACTACACAATACACCGAAGGGTTTCAATTACGTATATTGTATTGTCATATAATTTTAATATTTTTATTCAACTTTAGAAAAATTATGCAGTTTGAATAGAAAAAAATGTCAAAAAACTGCATGCAGCCTACCTTTGGTCATAGTGCAATATACGCCACTGATATGCACCAATAAAACTACCTAACTTTGCGGGCGTATTATTTTTGTTTTAATTCCGGTATATTCGAAGACATATCTGATTTTTCCCAATAAAGTCAAGTAGAAGTACTGATCACAACTATCTGCACAATGCTTGCATTAAATATGATTTTCAACATTTTGGATCTGACAACCTTAGACATCGGTCTAGAACTTAATTTAAAAAGATTAGGTACTTAGAAGAGTTGAATTGCAAAAACCCACCCTTAATGAAACAGTTATTCTTAGAGCGTCTTACATGTAACATCCGTTTTATTAAATTCTTCGCATCGCAGAAGGTGGCAGGTGTTCCAGGGGAATTCGTTAACAGAATTCTCGCTAAGGGAAGGAAAAAAACTTAATTTCTCCCTTAATTTATGTATTACGTTCACCAAGATGCAAGGGAACTTGTTATCTACCTATTCGGGGATAGGTAGTCCTAAGGCACGGGATACGTCCAATTTATTATGGTAAATTATTAACGCTCTCGTGGAATTAATTTTGGTTGTATTTATACACGAGTTAGAACGAAAATAAAACAACGTTAATTTGTAGTGAAAATAGGAAATGAGAATAATTTGTTTGACGAGCGCGGTACAGCGGAGTTCTCTAGTCCTGTCTCCTGACTCCTGACTCGTGAAGTCAAGCAATCAATTCTAAGCTGAGAACAAATAAAATGTTACATATTCTCAGCATCAATCAAAGTCACCATGTTTCTTAATTGTTTTTGTGTTTAATTCATGTAAATCAAATATAATAATATTATTATTAAGTTATGCAAGTACATTTAGTTTTTATTATTGTGACAGCTGTTTCGGCATTCAAGGTCATTTTGAAACTTCGGTTAATCCACATTGTTTATTTATATGATTATATTCACTTCCACTCAATTCTAATTTTGACGGGTTTTTAACAATAATGTTTTCATTTTCGGTAAAACCGATTTAGTTACAAAATAATTTAAATTCTCAATGAAATTTACATGATCAATTAGAAATTAATAAACGAACGACTGATCCTAATATAACATTAACAAAGTAAGGAAAATTACATATTCACCACTTCTCAGTATGTTCACATTATCAAAACAATATAACATTTTTAAATAAATCAATTAAGAAAATATTATTTTATTTTATTTTATTTGGAATTTTATTTGGAATTTATAATTTAAATACCGAGAAACACATTATAAATGTAAAAACCTCACAGAATAGAGAAGTTAAATTGTTTCCTAACTAAGTCGGTTGTACCGATAATAAATCACTATTTTTAAAAACCCGTCCAAATTAGAATGGGGGAGGGGAATAAATAAAATCATATAAATAAGTCGTCACAATGTGGATTAACCGCAGTTTGAAAATGGGAAACAGCTGTTACCACGTTTCATTTAAAAAAATCTAAAGTATTTAAAGATAATCATTGAAGAAGATAATATTAACACATCCCAAATGTAACACGAATCCGAAAAAACAATGGGGTATATAAACTTCAATAAGTTAAATTTTTTTTGAATATTTAGAGGTAGGCTGCAGAATGGTTACCTCCCACAATTTCTATCAGCATTGGAAAGTTTTCTCAACCACTCTTTAAAGACATCTAAAAAATATGTATTAAAAAAATAAAACATAAATGTCCATTTAAAAAATAATAATAGAAGAAATACTTAGGTATTTTAACAGAATACCGCAAAATAATACCAACTGCTGTGAAACTATGGCATACCCAGTTGGGTTATGTTTTGAGGTCAAGGTTGGGTGAGGTTTGTCCAGGTCTTAAAAGTAGAGTGTGTATGAAATGATGTGTGATTTTTGTATATGAATACCGCACAAGAGTCTAAACCGCACAACAGCTCCAACTGATTTCAACCTGTTAGATCCAATTTGGGAGGCGGGTGTAGGTACCGTCGCCTCGGGAATTATTTAATGATAGATAACCAACACCTCTACTATAGGTCACCCCAAGTGGTTCGCTACCCTTGGTGACTTAGCAGGGGTGCTCGGATTTATGGGGTGAGGTTTGTCTACGTCTTGGCGGCGGATGCGTCTGCGCACAACTGCGTGGTGGGGCGAATCGAGAAAGGCTAATTGAGGGAGACTCTTTGGCCTCCCCAGCCGGACTCTTTTGACCCATCATTGCCGTCCACCGCAGTGGGGGGGGATGAATTCATACGTCACTCCTGGACGTAGTGACCCCCAGATTCGTACCCACCCCTCATACCTATTTCCTTCCAGAACTTCCTTTCCTTTATTTCCTTAAAAATATCCTCCACAAAGCATTCCCAAAGACGAGGTAGGCCTCGGTGTGGAGTTAACTTAAACAAAAATCAAATCTGGAGCTAGTGGGACTATGGCATTTTCAATTGGGGTATATTGTGAAGCCTATAGTATTAGGGAGGGGAAGGAAGTGAGGAGGAGGAAGGTGAGGATATTTTTTATAGTAGTGTGACCCATATAAAAACACGTGAGTAAAACAGTATTTACGGAATGATCTACTTTTTTCTTAAAGAATATTAAAAAAATTGAGATTGGACCAAAGAAGGTAAAGTACGATGAGAAAATTAAACGGCGAGGTTAGCAATTATTCCAATAATTATGCTGATACAAGAGAAAATTACTGAAGAAAGTGAGAATACATCATTTAGAGTATATGCATTATTGATAGTGGTATCACTTATACAAAAACGTGCAGGGAAAATAATATTCACGGAATGATCTAATTTTTTTATAGGGTATTGAAAAAAACTTGAGTTTGAGCCAAAGAAGGTAAAGTATATTAAGAAAATTGAACGGTGAGATTAGCGATATAAAAAAATTGTAATTTCTTTAAAAGATTGGTATTCATTTTGTGGCGTCAATATTAATAAACGAAATAAAAATTACTTTGTATTCACCACTTTATTAATATGTACATATCAACATGTTTTGAAAGTGATGCTTACATACTTAAATCAATTTTTATTTATGTTTTCAATTTGTCTATTCTTACATTATTGTGTTCTATGTTTGTCATTTGTCTATACTGTATTATAATTATTTGTTAGTATTCCATATATTCCTTCGAAGGAAAGCATCACTTTCGAAACAAGTTGATATGTATATATTAAAAAAAAATGGTGAATAAAAAGAAATTTTTAATTAATTTATAAATAAAATTGACCCGCGAACGCCGGGATTCGAGCCCGCGACCTTCAGATTCCCTTCGACCACGGATGCCTCTTATCTGCCACTCTACAGTTAAAAAAATAATATTTATTTTATTTACATATATATTCATTTTAATCTATGCGAAAATTATGTAATATGTAATATATTTCTACAGTGAATCTAGTTATAAATTTTCGGTAACTTCCCCAAGCTGTATAAAAATAAATAAATTATTTTTAATTAATATTCTACGGCTCACCAATTGAAAAAGCCATTTTTTAATCTCTATAAATATTCATTTTCTTTGTTCCCACCGAATTATTTAATGTAAATGAAATAGAAGAAAAAGATTTGAAAGGAAACCTAAAAAACTCGTTTACAAAACAAAGTGAACATGACCCTTAATTTGAAGGTAGTTTTATGTAAAAAAAAATGAGTTGTAGGAGTGTGACGTAAAAGTTCACTGTTTTTATATCTTTATATTATATTTGGTTTTGATCCTTATTGTTTTATAAATCCTATGATTGCTCTACGATATTTTATTTGGCCAATGAAGGAAACTAAAACAAGCCAGAAATTATTCAAAACAGAGCTATGAGATAATCAAAACAATAATAATAATACTTGGATGACTTGTATAGCGCCGTTTGTTGTGAAAAATCACCTCAAGAGCGCTGTACAAATACTTGCTAGGGTTTATCTCATTATGTACAAACAAATACAGAAACATACTTACCTGGCACGTCACTCCAGATTAAAACGATAAATTAATACGTTGCCGCTTGAGAAGATATGATTTTGCACGCATAGGACACAATGATTTTTTTTACGGTAACTCCACACAGGAGACCCTGAGGGAAATAATTACCCTCAAGGCCTATATCATATTTGGGGATGCTGTGTGGAGGGTCTTTTAGATGATAGGAAGGAGTGAACTTGGGTCTTGAAGAGACCCATGTTGTAGAATGGAGGAAACACAGAGGCCGGCAGATCATTCCACAACCGAGCTGTTGAACACAAGAACGAGTCGTAGAAGCGAAGTCACTAGCTATACAAGTAATAAATGTAATTTAGTAATTATAAGCCTGAATTAGGTAGTTTCTAATTATAAATCTTAGCTTTAAGCCATTAGTAATAAATCTAAGATGTACATTATTAGTAAATGAATTAAAAATGACTTTATAATCGCCATATTATTAATATATACATTTCAACATATTACGAAAGCGTAGTTTTACTCATCAGGACAATACAGAATACTACAAAAAAAATCTGAGATGAAATAATAATAACTTAAAATAATAATTTGTAAAATAATAGAAATAAGGGATAAGGTATAGGTCAGATAAATTATCTTGTAATGCGCCCTTGTGGTGATTTTATCACAAATATTACGCTATAGAAATAATCCATTTATTATAACTATTATTTACCTCATTACATACATACCTAAACTAGACAACAACAATGAATGTTTTCTGCCAGACTGGTGACAATAATAATATATTGGTATTCTGTTGCTGAATCGTAACTAATCCCAGACATAATTCCGAAACCTATTTGCTTACAGAAATCTTGCCTTTGGCTGACTTAGTATTCAAATAATATTTATTAGTTTATCGAGCAATGCCTGTCTAATAAGGTCTAAGCGAAAGTCTCTGCATCAAAATCGATTAATCCCATACAAGATGATATTATACAGATTAGATCTATTTCAGCATCGCGAACGTATTTTATAACGATCTATCATTATACCTACGACATTAATGTAAGTAGATATGAAGGTATTTTCGTACATTGTTAAAGAAATGCCGAAAAAGGGTTTTGATGATCACCATATTATGCAGATAACAAAATATTCCAAAATATCCAGCTTTCCAGCAAATAGATTAGCTGTTATACAGGATTTAACTAGAACTATGCTTTCAGGAGTAAGATTATTTATTTTTGTGCAAAATTCTAATCTGTCTTAAAAGTGTAATAGAACTTGAGAATAGTTCCAATTCTGTAACATTACTTTCCCAAATTGTCAAAATGTCATCCGTTTTTTTTTTTAAATACTAAAACAGCGATATCTGCTATGTCCGTATATTTCTTGGGCATTAGTATGTAATAATTTCTAGACATTTTGTTTGAAGAGTTTTATTCACTATGTACTATTGTTACTCCATTTTATTACTGCGCTACCGGATTCGACACATCCGTGTTATACAACAACGTTCTTAAAAATAACCTAAATTAAATAAGTACAGAAATAATTTGACATTATTAGGTGAGGGTAGTGGGAGTGGTGATATTTTCCAGGGGTGTGTAAGTTTTTTTTGATGGCCAATAATTAATTGAAATATGGTAAAAAGCGACTTAAACGTTTATCTTTTCTAATACAAACGAATAAATTTGTTTTAAAATACTTAATTTAACATAATGATCTTGACCGGTTTCGGAAGTACCCTTCCCTTTATTTAAGGTATTTGTGAAAAACGATGTTAAAACGTGTATGTGTGTTGGAGTATTAGCAACATTAACGTCCTTACTCCCGGAGCGTGAAGCGGATTGGTTCCATTAGGCCATCATTCAGATCTGCGTGCTACCAATGTCAACGGAAAGGTAGTGCCACTAGCCGCCAGTAATATCGACTAATGTTTACAAATTGCTAGCATGCGCCCTCGAGGGCATATACAACAACTCGGATACGGGATGGGATTCACTGATCACTGATCATCATGCACTTGAGAACAGGACTCTCGTGTTGTGAGGATACGAACATCACCGATACCGATCCCAAAGGCGAGCTTACATATGTATGGGTAAACCATGTGTGACCGTATTACAAATACGTAAATCCAGAAATAATGCAGGGCTGATGCAAGTATATACAAGATTTTAAAAAGTACGATTAGATGGATTGAGTAGCGATTGGTAATGACTCATTTTGTTAATAATTTAGCCTTATGGTAATTAGACACGTATACGATGATTTTATACAAACAAATTAGAAAAAAAGAACTTTATTTAAAGATGCATCATTCCAGAAATGCGTAAGAATATTATCGAACATATGAGATATGTAGATAAATAAACAATCTTTCCAAGTGGTTCTAAGGTTTGTCAAAAAGAGTCGCAGTTAAATGTGCAGGATTCGTGGAGTTGTACGCTCACGGCTCATCAAAATGAGCCGGCACAAATGAACGACTCATTGCTAGTAAGGACAATATGTGACGCAAAAACAAATGGTAGAAGAAGTCGGGAGCGCCCGATAGAATTATGTCAAAATAATAACAGGAAGAGTATGTATATACGACAATTTATAGGATATGGAATTGTGCGGCGGTAAAACGGTGTAATTGTTAGGAAGTTAGGTTCAAACAAAATGAAGCAATTCAATAAATAACAAAGAAAACAACCAATTCTTATAAATCCGCAACTGTAATGAAATACTAGAAAAAAAGATCAAAATAATTTTAATCAATTTTACGTACAATGAGGAACTCCAGTGAAAAACATAATGGTTTTCAAAATATATATTCATATACGAGTATATCGGCAAACGCCGATTCTGAATATACGATTATATATCTATATATCTATATCTATATCTATATCTATATCTATATCTATATCTATATCTGTATCTGTATCTGTATCTGTATCTGTATCTGTATCTGTATCTGTATCTGTATCTGTATCTGTATCTGTATCTGTATCTGTATCTGTATCTGTATCTGTATCTGTATCTGTATCTGTATCTGTATCTGTATCTGTATCTGTATCTGTCTCTGTATCTGTATCTGTATCTGTATCTGTATCTGTATCTGTATCTGTATCTGTATCTGTATCTGTATCTGTATCTGTATCTGTATCTGTATCTGTATCTGTATCTGTATCTGTATCTGTATCTGTATCTGTATCTGTATCTGTATCTGTATCTGTACCTGTATCTGTACCTGTATCTGTATCTGTATCTGTATCTGTATCGGTATCTATATTTGTGTAAAGTAGAGCTCATATATTTTGATCGTTTTATGAGGAATGACAAGATTACTCAATGATAGAGGTACACTTAGGGGTTACAAAATTTATGTGATGGTACAAGTCCAATATTGTATTTTCCTGGATTAAAAAAAAATTGATGACGATGGCATTTTGATTTAATATTTACGATTAAATTTACCATATTGATTTAAAATGTAAAAAAAATTATTTACCGCCAAAACGACATGTGCGTTTTTGTTCATGAATATGGAGTTGCTGACGTCACACCGACCAACGTCGATGACAGCCGACTTACCAGCCAGTGGCGTTATATATATCATAATGACGTTTTAACCAGTTCGAACCGTCTCAGAATGTGCAGTCATTGATCGTTTTTAAAGGCAACACATATGAATGAAAATATTAAAATTACACATTTATAGTGCCATGATTAGAATATTCCATACGTTTTTAACTGTATCCAGAGTTTGTGAAGATACCATATTCCGTTGAGTTGCTCTGGGCTGTAGCCTGCGCTCTCTGCAGGGTGACGATTGCTCTGATGATAGTCTACATCTAATGGGAAAGGGGATCAGAAGAAGAAGAAGTTACCACAGATAAGATAACTACCCGAAGTAAGTCATTGAAAGTGGCAAAAGGGTATGGAAGTACCCGCCCATTTTGAACTGGTCACTAAAGATGAATGAATTTATTATAAACAACTATTCCCTCTGAATGGAGATTTCTCACCAGAACAGTACTAAGATTATCTTCCACTCTATTATTGTAAGCAAATGAATATTTTTGGACTTGAACGATCATATTATTTGAATTGACACGAGTAATCCGCTTTTATTATTCATTAAAACTGATTGCAAACATTCGAAACGTCATAAAGCTCACTTAGATAGCGTTACGAAAATAATGGAAATATTCGAGTGACCGTCCGAATCAGACCATCTTTCATCCACCGGAATGGTAATACATGTTCAGGAAAGCATATCTGTGGCCAGAGTCTTGTTTATCAGGGGTACGCAATATAAGGTAAGCGAACTTACAAAACAATCTTATTTACTGACAAATAACATAACAAAATACTTAAAAACCGACATCGCTCATAAAATTACAATTTCTTCAAACGATTGCTCTTCAATTTGTGGCGTCATTATTAATAAATGAGTTTAAAAATATACTTAGTATTCACCACTTTATAAATATATATTGATATATACATAGTATTCATCTATTCATCATAATGAAAGCATCGCTTTCGAAATATGTGTGTTTAGAATGTGGTGAATACTAAGTATATTTTTAAATTCATTTGTTTCATAAAATTATTGTGTTCATCAATTTGTATAATATATTATGTTTTTAAAATGTAAAGAAAATCTGTCATTCAAAAAACTCTCTAACCATTTCTTACGTGTATGATTTACAGTACAGACCTTTTCACTGAGCATAACATGATCTGAAAAGGAAATAAATGGGTCCCGCTGCGAGAAACTGGGTTCTTTCGACTACCCACTGGGCTAACAAGCACCTCGCATAATAATTTTTGTATTACTATAAAACTCTTTACTAGAATATAACCACTGACACCTTTTCAACATGTAACGTGCACTCTTACTATGACTTTGATTGTAATTTTTAATAAAATTTTAATGCTGATGTTCTGCTTCGTTTTGAATCTTGTAATTACGAATGTGTTGATCACAAAAAAATCCGATAAAAAAGTGTGTATTAATCATCCCTGACGTCATTCTATACCAACTTGAGGTCATCTCATACCTGACATCATTCTTCACCAATTGGGATGCCCATGGAGAGTGTAAATATTGTTAGAAGTGGTGGCCCCAAGTTGGCCGTCAGTGTTAGAAAGGCAGATAAAGCACGTTGGAGCGACAGCGTTAGAAGTGGGAAAGAAAGGAAACGTTGGTCGCCAGTGTTAGAAATGACGAGCCCCAAGTCGACTGCCAGTGTAATGAATGGCGATGGTGTAATAAGTCAAGATTGGGTACAAGTCCTACGAAGCAGGGTCAGAGTAATAATGGGGATCTGACGGGCTTACCTGGTTAGCTCAGTAGATAAGGCAGGTGACTCTCTTCTGCAGGTGCGATTCGGCGTTAGCCTCAAACCGGCTCAGAGGATAAAAGGTACTTAACCACCCAAATGAAATAGATGTGCATCTTCTAGCCAAGGTTTATTTTATGCGAAGGCATTTACAGGTAGTACATATGAGGTTATAATATCAATTGGAAATATATTTCCTATCTAAGGTTTAAATCTCTCTCTGGTGAGACTTCAATCGGACAATTACTTTAAACATGGTTTAGGAAGTGGCCACGTGCGAAAGCATGCTGCACGCACCTTTTGCTTCTAATGTCTAATCTGGAATGGCGGCCAACCGCCTCGCGAGCGGGTTCGCGGCTGGCGGGTGAAGTGACGCCGCTGGTGTCGGGGCGTCAGACCAACCACGAGCGGCTAGATGTATTTTACAACGACTAGATACTCCTTGTTTTGAAATTGTAGCTAATTTGTTTCATAACAATATATTGTTAACTGTGGTTCCATCACATAAATCAAATATTTATTATTTTTTCAAAAGATCGATATTCACTTTCGTTTAATAATTTATAAATTCATTATTTATAAATTATTTAAAAATATTGGTTTAGTCAAAAACATTTTTCACCAATAAAATGTAGACATAATTTGTCTCGACGCCACCTATTGAGGGATTTAGCCGTTACAAGCCTTCCTCATACTAGTAGAGTTGGTTGTTTACAGGTGAAATATAATAAAAAACAGTAATTATTGAATGAAACACTAGTATATATTGATTAACTTGGCGGGTTTGCGATAAGCCGACGTAGCTCAACGGTAGAGCATCTGACCGGATATCAGAAGGGTGCAGGTTCGAGTCCTGTTGGCGACATTTATCTTTTCTCGGAAGGTTTTTTTAATTTGGATGAGTGTTTGAGGCTAATAATTATTGTTTATAAAAATAATTATTTAAAAATACTTTGTAATCACCACTTTACTAGTGTATAATATCAAAACATGTTTCGAAAGCTAAGCTTTACTCATCATGAATATACAGAATACTAAAAATAATAATGTTAAGTATAGACAAAAGTTAAACATAGAACACAATAATGTAAGAATAGACGAATTATAAACATAAACAACAATTGATTGAAGTAGGTAATAATTAATCAAAAATGTTATTAACTACTTGTTTGTGTTTGTAATTTGTCTATTCTTAGATTATTGTGTTCTATTTTTATTATTTTGGTATACTTGACATTTTTATTTTTTAGTATTCTGTACTCGTATACATCTGATGAGAAAATCTACGCTTTCGAAACATGTTCATATGTATATATTAAAAAAGTGGTGAATAGAGTTTAATTTTTAATTCATTTATTTATTTATTTAAATTAAAATAGAACGCAAGTACGTTGGTTACATGTATTCTAATATGAACATAACATCTACAGACAGACATTTTTACAATTTAAGTCATATATACAAATTATGTAGCGTGTTTAACAAGAGTTTTCAAGAGAAAAAAAAACAACGCTGTAAAAATTATTTTACTACGAAAACGTGTTTTTTTTTTTTAATTTTAAATTTAGCAGTTAGATAATGATCACTTTAAAAAAAAGTTCGAAAAAATCTTTGAGTTTTATAATTTTTTTTTCAGTCAGTTGGCAATAATAAAAATTAATAGATGACAGTCGTACCCCATCGAATTAGTAACTTTAATTTAAATGTGAAATTCATAACTTTTCTAGTTTCTAAACTTCTGTCTTGCTCCTTGATTTGAACTAAGGTTTATATTAGGTCAAAATAATTAACCCTTATGCTAGCATATATATTTAAACATAGCCAAAGTTAGCCTCACAGAAGGTGGGCGTATTATACGGAGCCCGCAGATACTTTAATAGTACATAACAGTTGACCCTGTATACATTGCAAGTGCGCCCCACTATAGAATTTGGCAGCCACCTCTGGTCGGGAGCCCATAAATATCTTAAAAAAACCCTTGATTCTGTGCAGAAACGGACGGTGCGTTTGATAGATTCGCCTATCTTAACAAACGGATTGCAATCTTTGGAGCACGGACGTCAGGTGGGAATGCTGTCGTTGTTCTACCGGTATTTTAATGGAAGATGCTCTGAGGAACTAGAGTCATTAATCCCTTCGACACCGGTGCCGAGTCAGGAAACACGCCAAACGCGCGCCCAACATTTGTACACGGTTGACATTTGTCCAATGAGAACGGGTCGCTTCTACGATTTGTTCTTGTGTTCAACAGCTCGGATGTGGAATGATCTGTCGGCCTCTTTATTTCCTCCATCTTACAACATGTGTTTCTTCAAGACCCAAGTTCTCTCCTTCCTATCCTCTAAAAGACCATCCACACAGCATCCCTAAAGATGATATAGGGATCGAGGGAAATTATTTCCCTCAGGGCCTCCTCTGTGGAGATACTGTAAAAAAAATCCAATACACTGAGGTTAGTCTGCCTTTATAGAATTGTGACAGGCCACTCTAGGCTTGATGTCATCGTTACACGTTTCTTTAGATTGATTCGTGGATGGTTCGAAAAGTCAGCTATCATGGAGAGCATTCATTTTCATGTTACGGATGGTTATTTTCATCATCGACAGCACATGCTGTTTTATCTCCCGGCCTGCATGTCTAATGGCCTGTTTACGCGAGGCCAGTAGAGTCATTAGTGGTAACTAAATCACTGTCCTGAAAGTGTCGTCAAAGTCGCTTTAAAAGATTTTTTTTTAAATATTGCCTAACCAGCATTATTGCACGATAAAAGGGTTGCTCAACTGGCCAGAGGGAAGATCGATGCTGATTTGCAAACCTCATTCCCGAATTAAATTTTGTTCCAGTAATAGTTTAAGATAATAGTTAAGCCTTTCTCAGGAAAACAATTTAGAAGAAAGATTTTTGAAATAATATTTGGAACATAACAATAATACACGTATTTCAAAAACTAACCACTGTAAGAAAGTTTTCTAATATCTGTCGAACTCGTTTGACACGTAATACATCAAATTAGCACTTACGGAAATGTTTAATTATTTTGTGTTTAATTCGTAGGGCAGTTTGAAAATGGCCTTGAACGCTGAAACAGCTGTCACAATAATAAAATAAAATAAAAAGAAAATAGAATTATTAAATTTGACTTACGGGAATGCCATTGCTTACGGACAAATCATTTAAAACAGGTTCTTGCTTGCTTCGTGGTTCACACAGATAGTGGTTCAAATTATTCGCCGAAACAGCTATCACAATAATAAAAACTAAAATAATTACAGAACTTAATAATAACATAATCAAATTTTATTTACATTAAATTAAAAAAAAGGAATTTTACGAATTAAATACAAAAACAATTAGTGTTTAAAAATAGTTAGAAACACTCACCCGCAGCCCCTCCTTATCCCATAGAATTCCTACCAAACATTACACCACTACACAAACAAGTATCACTTTAGAATGATTCTACTATACATTTTTTATGTTGCAGATGTTGTATATTTTTGAGAAAAGTTAGAGGACAACTGATCTGCGAATACATCTAGCAGAGTAACCTCCTCCCCAACCCCCTTCCACTACCCCGTGGCACATGCAGTGCAGTGCTTGCAGTGGGCGGGCATTATTATGAATACTTGACGGCGGGCGGGGGCGGTGATTCACTCCTTTAGTCCGCCCAGCCGTCCAGCTGCCCAGCCGCCCAGCCCAGCGGGCACGGGAGCTTTGTGATGCAATTCTGTCGGAATATGGAGACCGAATTCAATAATTTCATTTGTGTACCGCAAGATTTGTTTAAAAATACGATGAAGATTTTATTATGTCATCAAAGAAGAATTTCCATGACGCAATGAGAAAAATGCAAAAGATATGTAGTGACGGAGTCACAACAAATATCATCCAGACTCGTGCAGACGATGATTTTTATTCTAAACAGTGTGGAAACACGGACACTAAAGGCTGTTCTTTCCAATCCTACTGAACAACCATTTAGCAGAAATTTTATCTCAACACTGATCAAATGCAAAAAAATGCTCATCCCAACGCAACTTTCGATCAACTCGATTATGATATCGATTCAATTGAATTAAATCTCCGCTTAACAAAGGACTAATTATAAAAGGTGTCCAGAGAGCAATAAAGTACCAGTGAAATGTCAAATGTAATTTGATTTGCGATCTATTTTTCGCGATCGAAATATTAAATCACAAAGATTTATTTAACCGCCTTTGAATACGAAAAATATGAATTTGTATGTTTTAAATAAAATTAAAGAGAACCTAACAACTAATATTTTGATTTGTTTTTCAAGAATGAGAAAAATCAAATGTACGCAAAGTTTGCGGAATTAGTTAAAGTTAAGCTAAAACATTATTTTTCAACAACGTGCATGTTTAAAATATAATTTGTTTGTTAATGTATTAGAGTAATTAAAACAAATTATGTGTATTCATAATACATACAATATTAATTGATACACGTTAATTCATCGTTGGAAGTTATTACTTTGACATAATTTATTGTCTATAAAGTAGGAGGGCATTCTAGGATGATCAATAGTTAAAAGAAAATTCTTGAAAACAGTCGAAAAGAGTGATGTTCAGCAAAATACTTGGGTGATCGGTCCCCCAGATTAAACAATCGAAAAGTAGGAAAGAAAAACACTAAGCGCCAGTGAAACTGATAGAAGTCCTCGAAATGTGGTGTTGCTCACAAATGCTCAGGATTCAATGGAGAGTAGTTAGGCGCACAAATCTATCCACCCTGAAAGAACTAGGCATCTAAAATAGGATGTCGACTGTTTATCTATAACATACTATGTTATGTAATACAATTAAGAGATTCTAGTCATTGAAAATACACCTAGTCGCTAGTTAAATAATGCTCTAGCCACTAGTTGAAAGTTACGCTTCAACCAATCCGGTAAGTTTCCGCCGGCCAGCATTGTTTTTCAACCAATCACGGCGTGGGCTCGCAAAGCGACCGCCAGCCGCAATTCCTAATACAGACACGGAGTTGTCAGGCACATTCGGCGTGCCTTCGGCACGCGAACGCCCGCCATTGAACTCTTAATCCAGACTCCGATCCCGGCATCCAGGCAGTAAGGTCGACACGACGTGCCTCTTGGGCACGCGGCCCCTGCGTAGTATTTGTCATCTTTGCCGCCATTACATCGGCACCTTGTAAACGCATAGTCTTTGCTTAACTCTAATTGATAAAAACAGTGATGGAGTGGATTACCTACCTGTGAGCCAGCGGAGGCTGTCCGTGTGAGACCCGCGCATGCTGTCGGCGTCTCCCGTTGCCATTTACTCATGTAAGCTGCTACTATATTTCACCCTCTTGTATATGTGCTGTTAATAGCTGTGCCTTTCGATTAACATGTCCGGTTGGAGATCTATCAGAGAGAGAGATTGTCAGGAATCCGATTAGGTACTCCTCTTTGTTGTGAATGTACCTGCCCATGTTTTGCCTTAAATAAACCCTGTCTAGAAAGCGCACATCTCTCATTGAGTAGCTAATTCCGACCATAAGGCTGCGGCCGACCATGCGACTTTGAGATAAGAGATGAGATGTTTTACCAGCTGAGCTAACCATGGTGGAACCGGAGATCAGTCCTGCTTCTGGCCTCGAGGTGAGTTAATCTGTCTTCCTTTCACCAGCACTCTTCTTCCCCCCTTATTACTTCCTATCTTAACACTGTCTAGTCCTCCTCCCCTAGTTCCCCTTTCCTAGCACTGATGCTCCCTCAGGGCCCTTTAGTTCTTTCTTAGCACGTGCGACCAACGTGGATGTCGAGTCCCTCTTTTCCCCCTTGTACCACTGGCGGTCAACTGGTGCACAATCCTCTTCTCCTTCCTTACACTGTCTAGTCCTTCTCCCCTTCTTCCTCATTGTTACAACTCTATAAAATATGTTTTAGACACGTCGCTCGCTAAACTTAGAAATCGTCGTAGAGAAGCTCATGGCCCCCGGCAATGTTGAAGATAGGAGAAGCAGGGTGAAAGATACGTTATAGAGTGATCAAATATCACAAAAGTTCAGAACATAATTTTTTTACATACCTTTTGAAAGTTCTGTACCACTTAGACATCCAAGATAGACAAACCGACATCATTTACAAAAATGGAGCATGTTTTCTCAGAACCTCTCCCGAAAAATAACTATTTAAGTCTGCCTCAATAATGGAAATCATAAATCCAACACCCACAACTTTTTGAGTTAATTAATTAACTTTTAAAAGACAACATCTCTCCTCCGAGGAAGTAAGGAATAAGTGCTGGAATGATATTTTCCCTAAAGAAGACCCTCTACCCTTTTGGAAATGTAAATGCGTACATTACTTTCTTGTCACAATATAAATAACAAGTCAAATAGTGGATACGCTTGGGTAATCCCTAAGAAAATTACACAGCCTTATCTACCCATCCCCCGACAGACAAACAAACAAACCCTCTTATGGAAATATACCACTTCTGTAGCCTTCAAAATTTATGAACAGTTTTTTTTTTCCATTTATGAAAATGTGAAGCGGTTTTTTTTATTCAGCCTGTGTTTGCGCGGCGTGGATTTCACGGTGGAAAATGATATCAAAGTGAATTATTTAAATTTGAAACATTCATTTCGTTTTTACCGTGCGGAATGTTGTCTGTTGCCAATAAGCTGGAAAACAATTACTTGTTTCCGTGGGTGTTTTCGTTTTTAATGAAATCTCACCGGGTTCCGTGAATATACATAGCTTTCGCATGTAAATTCGTAAGCGTTTCTAGAAAAAAAACATGGGTTTAGTTATTCGTCTAAAGATACGAGTATCAAGTTTCCACTATCAAACGTGAGTTTGATAACCGTTGTGGCATGGTGATAGGAGATTTATCTTTGAGCCACTGTTCGATCATGGGTCATATTAAAAGCAATTAATACTCCCGCATAATTTTAAAATCTAACAAGTATTATGTACTCTTCACTTGAGAGCTGAGAATCAATGTATTATATAGCCACATTAATTATTAGTAAATTACCTACGAATATTTGGGTAACATTGCAGGAGGAATACATTTTTTTTTCAAACTCGCATGACTTTATATATTTTGAGATATGCTTTGGATCTATTTTATTCATTATACATAATAAATATATGCAATAATTTTTTTTTTTTATAAAATAAAAAAGTTATACTAAAACAAAACGAAAATTCGTACATAAAAATATTTAAAAAAATATCCCAAAATAATATATTTTTTTAAACGGAATTTTTTTTTTCTGTTTGGTTTTTTTTCTTCTTATTTATTCTTTACCATTTGGGTTATTTTTCACTTGATAGGATATTGTGTTAACTTATTAAATTATCACGCCTACGAATATTAGGTTTTTGTGTGGTAATACTCGTATGTAAAAAAAAATGCTAAAAGACCACGTTCATATCTCAAGTTGTGAAAGAGTGGACTTTTACTAAGGTGAAGATGTACTTTTCACGCGAAATAAAACAATTTTATAGATTTACAAAGCTCACCCGTTAAATAATATTCTTTTGCGATTAGAGTAAAAACAAAATACATTTTGCAGTTGTTTTGTTTTACATTTTTCTATATTTAAATTTGTTGGATTTATTTAAAATGGGGGGGGGGGGTTGCCTGTTGCGCACCCACATCACCACGCTGGTACTATTTAATAATAATATTATTTTACTTTATTGTCATGTTTTCAACGACGTGTATAACATCAATAAAATACGACGATTTAAAAAAAAATGAGCGATCAAGTAATAGTCAACGGGGAGATTAAGACCCAGCGACCAGGGGAACAGCAGCGGATAGGAGAGGAGAGAATGGCAGTTCGATCAGCGGAGCCATTACGCCTGTATTAGGGGCATTACGGCCCAGCGGAGGGGCTAATCGGGCCAGATCACTCAAGGGGCGGGGGGGTACAATGGGACTGGTCTGGCCCGCTCTCCGTCCACAATAGCCCCGATAACGGTCAAAATGTATGTCGAATGCTGCTGCCAACGTTTATTTTCAATGGGAGTTTTAGATTAACGTTTACACGCTCGATTGACAGACGAAATGAGTGTTTAATAAAAGACGACATCGACAGGGAGATTTGTGATTTTATATGAGATAACGTTTCCACAGGATCGTGATTCATTTTTCATTGATGTTATATGGTTTTTATTTTAGCGCAAGCAATTGAACAGGGGTCTTATTTTCCCTGTAGCAAAATTAATGATTTGTAAATGAATTAAAAATTATCATTTCTTCAAACGATTGGTATTCACTTTATGATTGCACTATTAATAAATGAAATAAAAAATATACTTAGTATTATATATTATATTGACAAGTGGTAAGCATATACTAGATTATTATTTTTTAGTATTCTGTATATTCCTGATATTGATATGTATATATTAATAAAGTGGTGATTACAAAGTAATTATTAATTAAATCTTTACATGTAGCAAACACTTTGTCGGAATACATAATTTAAAAAAAAAAAAAAAATTGTTTTAATTCCAGTTTATTATTTTTTCATCCAACCGGTTTCGATTCAACCTATTTTTATTCACCCCTGAGGAAGGTTCAGATTGAATCGGAAGCGAATGGATGAAAAAATAATAAAGTGGAATTAAAACAAAGTTATTTTACTTTTTTATATTTTTTAATTAATTTATTAATAATGACGTCACAAAGCGAATACCAATCTTTTGAAGAAATTATTAATGGTTTGTGATTATTCGGAAGAGTACATATTTTTTTAATTTTTTTTTTATGTGAATACCGCACAAGAGTCCCAACTGCCCCCAACCGTCTGGAGCCAGTGAGACTATGGCATCCCCAATTGGGAAATGTTGTGAGGCTGATGGTATTGGGGAGGGGAAGAAGAAGGGGAAGAGGAAGGTGGGGAAATACCTGGCTATTCAGATCTGGTCACTAAACACGGCTAAAAGTCATTTCAAGCAACGTTTCAATTCTGAATGGTGGTCTTTCACCAGGGCGATACTGAGAGTATCTTCCACTCTGGAACGTGCGCAAATATACCATATATTATTTTAATTAATTAATTGTGAAACACCACAAATTAATTAAATAAAATTTACTTGTGCACGCCGGGATTTGAACCCGCGACCTTCGGATTCGTAGTCGAGAGCCTTACCCCTCGACTATGGAGGCCGTCAATTTTCATTGTTTACATAAATGGTTGCTGAATCTAACAACGGCTGTATTGGCCCTTCACCAAGATGTGGGGATTATAAATACACTGTTCTTGGAATTCGTATAACGATTTTGGTGTTTTTACATATGGCAACGTACGAACACAACGTATATTGACGTCGTTTTAGAGAAGATGCGATAACGTACATATACGTCTTTTAGTCAGGGATCCGATTCGACACAGCGTACAGTAAGTCAAGTTTTGTATTGTAGTAATTTGTAGCCTGTCTATTTGTGTCGTGATGTGATATTTGTGTCGTGATGTCGTGATTAAATATGAATACCGCAGAAGAGTCCCAACTGCTCCCAACCCTCTGGAGTCAGTGAGACTATGAGATCCCCAATTGAAGAATGTTGTGAGGCTGAAGGTATTGGGGAGGGGAAGGAGAAGGGGAATAGGAAGGTGGGGAAATACCTGGCTATTCAGATCTGGTCACCAAACACGGCTAAAAGCCATTTCAAGCAACGTTTCAATTCTGAATGGTGGTCTTTCACTTTAAATAAATTTTATATACGACCATTTGTTATCAAGTGGCCTTGGCCTCCATGGTCGAGGGGTAAGGCTCTCTACTACGAATCTGAAGGTCGCAGGTTCAAATCCCGGCGTGCGCAAGTAAATTTTATTTAATTAATTTGTGGTGTTTCACAATTAATTCATTTAAAAAAAAATAGTATATTTACGCACGTTCTAGAGTGGAAGATACTCTCAGTATCGCCCTGGTGAAAGACCACCATTCAAAATTGATATGTTGCTTGAAATGGCTTTTCGTCGTGTTTGGTGACCAGATCTGAATAGCCAGGTATTTACCCACCTTCTTCTTCCCCTTCTCCTTCCCCTCCCCAATACCTTCAGCCTCACAACATTCTTCAATTGGGGATCTCATAGTCTCACTGACTCCAGAGGGTTGGGAGCAGTTGGGACTCTTCTGCGGTATTCATATTTAAAAAAAAGCGGGATTTGATTATTCGAGGTATTCTGCCAATTTTGAAAAAAGTGCTTTTATTGTTATAACGTATATGTTCATTGATCAATTTATTTGAGAAAGCCCTTCCCGTCCGTCTGATATAGGGAGCATTGCAGTCGGCATGGTCACGTTTTAATTCATATGTGCCACTATTATTCAATTTAGGATTTTTGCTCTTTGAGTTTTATAGGCTTGTTCGTATTTATTCTTAAATTTAAATATAAAAACAAAAACATTGGCCACTCATCTCACTAGGACAATCCTGTGTTAAGATGAGCGGCTTTACAATTTTATAATAATCAGTAAATAGTAATAAGTAAATAATAGTAAGTAAATAATAATCAGTAAATAGTAATAAGGACATAATAAATGATACACAAATAATATTATCTAAATATTAATAAGTAAATAGTAATAAGTATATGATAATAAAAATAGTTAAATAATAATATGAAAATAAAATTGTGCAAATAGTAATAAGTGCATAATATTAAAATAAAAATATATGAATAAAAATGTTATTATTGGTTCTAAAAACTATATTTGTACCTGCAGAACTTAATAATAACATTATAAATTTATTAAATCTAAATTTCTAATAATAAAAATAAAAGATTTTATTAATTGATAAACTAAAGTTCTTAAAAACTTAAGACAAGATTTTTGTGCATAGCGCAAAGGGTAACAATTATTTTTATAAACAATAATTATTAGCCTGAAACACTCATCCAAATTGAAAAAAACCTATATTATAAAAATAAAAGATTTTGTTTAGGGTCAGTCTGCGTACCGTTTTATTGGACAATTAAATCTTATAATAGCCGTAATTGTCACTTTGATAGTCGTCCACTGTATTTTTCTGGCAGCTTTTATTTTTCGATATGACGAAATCTTTTTCCCTTAGTTGTAGCAATTTTTTTTATGTAAAGGAACTATACAATATCTTTAATTCTTATTTATGATCTCGGACCCTATTATAGGTAGATGTAAACAATAAAATGAATAAAACAGTACCAGCTCCCCGCTCAGAATTTTGACAGATGTTATGGCGTGAAGTACGCAAATCTTAAAAGATGGATAATATAAAACAAATGATACAAAATTTGGGTATATTTATGAACAAAAATGTTCGGCTGCTTTCTTTGACGTTGATCTTTATAACATTATAATAATCAGTAAGATGGATCAAGGAAAGAAATAATTTGATGAAATGTAATATTTTTGTACGCCTTGTTATTCTCCTCTGCTATTCATAAAAAACTGTATTTTTTAAACTAATTTTTGGATAATTAATTAAATATTATTCGCACCCTTTAATTATATCCCGTCCTTCCGGTGTATAAAAAATGGTACGATTTTGCGGAGTAAAATTTAAAAAAAAGCCATGATTTCAAAAATACGATTAAAAAAAATCATACAAAATGCCTTGGAATTATTGCACGAGTCATTTTTTTAAATGTGAAAACAATTTTTTTTTTTGTTTTTTTTGTTTTTTTTTTTTTTTGTTTTTTTTTTTAATTTATGTGATAATATTGTTTCAACATTCGCAGGATGAATAAGGATCTTATTTATCCCTGAGTAACATGTTGAGGATTAACTACTTGGGTGTGTATTCAAATAGAGAAATTTTGAACAATTGTTTGTAAATAGCGCCGGCTTTTAGCTAATGTAGATTAACAGATTAAACAGTTTCACATTTCTCCAGAATAATGACTTATGTAGAGTGAGAGCTTGAGTTTAGATAATATGTATATTATTACATAATTTATTATAAAACCATATTGTTTGTCAGACAAATTACGGAAACTAACGCATGGAAATCAAATTTTTCATATTGACATTATCACCATTCGCCTTTTTAACAGGATATACAAATATATTTGAAGTTTTTTTTTTCAATATGAATAAAAAACCTGTATAGCAGTCAAACATAAGATTTAATTTGGTTATTTTAAAGTTTGTTTGGGTTATTATACTAATTGCTGAGCTACCAAAGCTTACAATCCTCGGCTACGAATCCGTAGGTCGTGAGTTCAAATCGCGCATGCACAAGTAAATTTTATTTGATTCATTTGTGTTAGTTTATTTCTGAAGTATGTTTACTAGAGATGGAAAGACTGATAGGGATATTGAAAGAAGGGTGAATGCAGGAAACTCCATTAACGGCGGACTGAACGCGGTTGGCGCAAACAAAAAGTTGTCCAAGGAAGCGAAGCTAGCAGTCCACAATGGAGTGCTGATAACAACCTTGATGTATGGCAGTGAGGCAAGGAACTGGCAGAGGAAGGATGAAAGTAGACTGAATACTGTAGAAATGAGATCTCTGAGACGAATGTGTGTAAAACCATGTATGATCGAGTGAAAAATATTGAGATTCGTAAAGAATGCAAGGCTGATGTAATCGTAGTGAGCAAGATTAAGAAAGGGACGCTTAGATGGTTTGGCCATGTAGAGCAAATGAACGAAGAGAGGAGTGTAAGGAAAATATATGACGCGAATGTGAATGGAAGAAGAAGCCGGGGACGTCCGAGGAAGACATGGCACTGTCAAGTGAATCAAATACTTGAGTCGGGCCATGTCAGAAGTCGGAATAACAGAAGAGAATGTATGAGGCGTTGTATGAATGTGAATGAAGCAAGAAGTATATGCCAAGATCGAGTTGTTTGGCGCGCCGTCCTCTCTGCCTACCCCTGCGGAGAAGCAGCGTGATCGTTAGTTAGTTAGTTCAATTAAATTTATATACAAGGTGTCCGAAGGTAAGTTGCAGTAACTTCGGGAGGTCAAATAAAAAGGATAAGTAACTTTTTTCCGAAATTAGAATATTTTATGGCAATTTTCAAGTAAAAAGTTCAGTTTGTATGGAAAATAAATGTTCGTCTATGGAAAAATATTTTTGTATGGAAAAAATCATTAGAATTTCGAAAAAAGTTATTTATCTTTTTTACTTCCACCATCATATAGACTCACCTCCTGAAGGTAATGCACTCTACCCGCGGACACCCTGTATAGCATATTTACGGTACGTTCCAGAGTGGTAGGTAGTTTCAGTATGGCCCTGGTGAAAGACCACCATTCAAAATCAAAACGTTGCTTAAAATGGCTTCAGCTGTATTTGGTGATTAGATTTGAATAGCCATCCCCGCCTTCCTCTTTCCTATGTACATCTCCTCCTCACTACTTGCAGTCTCACAATATTCCCCATTTGGGGATGCCATAGTCTCATTGGTTACAGACGTCAGGAAACCGTTCGGATACACGTGCGATACAATAGTATCATTAATAATAAAATTATATCTCTCTTTTTTTTATACACATAGGCTAGATGTATTTTTTTCATACATATATATTTATAATTAGTAATAACACTAGGCGTTCAAAGATGGCTCCACTGTTCAGAATTCTCTTTTCTCCCGGCAAGTTACGCCCAAACTTATTGCGGAGACGGATATGAAGCTCAGAAATTACCATGTTATCAAGTGAAACCGACCCCGAGGACTATTTTACTTTACACTCCAGACTTTTGCAATTTATTATCTCCGCTGACATATTATTCCGCGAGTGTTGAAATAATACTTTTGATAAATAATATTTGTTGAGATATAAATTTCACAAAGGGAGGGAACAAAAAACTGAATGCCACAAAGAGTTTTGAATGATTTTTTGCTTGATTGTTTGCTACATACAAAAATGTTGCTGGCTGGGGATCTACTCCGATCACAATCATTTTTTTTTGTTTTTTGCAAATATGAATTCTTAGGGGAGTTTATATTATTTAAGCCCTGGTTGAAAGCATTTTTTTGACATGGTATATAATAAACTGCTTTAACGTACAAGGCCATTTCCACAATAAAATAAAGGCTTTCTAATAACCAATTTTCTTTTAAAATTTACTCGCATGAAAAAGATTTCAGATGCATAAAGTATATAAAATGTGCCGGGTTGTAATTATATGTAAGTATAATGTAATTATAATATAATTATATGTAAGTATAGTTTAATTATAATATAATTATATGTATGTATAATACGATTATATGTAAGTATAATGTAATTATATGTAAATATAATGTAATTATATGTAAGTATAATGTAATTATATGTAAGTATAATGTAATTATATGTAAGTATAATGTAATTATATGTTAGTATAATGTAATTATATGCAAGTATAATATAATTATATGCAAGTATAATATAATCATATGTAAGCATAATGTAATTATATGTAAATCCTGAGCATAAAAACAAATATGGACAAAGAACTTTAGAACAGATGATTCCTAGTTGTATAAATATGTTACCCGCTGAAATAAAAAAAAAAACTGTATTAAAACTAAACTATTAATAAATACATTGAAAACTTGGCTAGCTAAAAGGAGCTATTTGTATTAGAAATAAGGAAATATTATTTTATTTGTGATTTATTGCTTTCGTTTCTGCTTTTGTTTTATCATTTTTTTAATATGTTTTTGCAGAATATTTTAGAGTAATATTCTGGATAAATATTTATGTTTTAAGCTTGTAACATATGTTTTTTATGTTGTTATTTTATAAATTGTTTTTCTTTTTTAATGTTTTTATTTTACATATTTTGTAACCTTGTCTGTAAATTTTATGTTTTAAATAACAAGCTCCACCCCCCAAAGGGAATTCACCGCCGCAATATCAGAGCAGCTGGCCAATTCTGGATTAGTGAAGTTATAGTGAGGTGAATTTAAGTGCTAAGATAGGATATCCACGAAAAATGGTAGGCCTATTTCAATTTGCGTAGCATCCTCCTGTGTTTCTTTGCAGTTCTTCTTTCACTTCTTTTTTATCTCATCTGGTTCTCCAGATTAACTTAGCCGCCAGTTCCAGAATTGGGATTCTTTCAGAGCTATCGAAACACTGAATATACTCAGTTTTGAATGTCTCAAATAAAATACAATTGTTAAAAAATAACCTGCATAAAAATATAATATTATTAGTCATATATTAAACAGTGGTTTAAACAAGGAAATTCTTTCTTCAGCAGATGTGTAATTATTTTGTGGCGTCATTATTAATAAAATTCATAATTAACGTTAGTTTAAACAAAATAGTTTTATTATAAAGAATTTCTTAATGTTGCCTCTATTGAAGAAGAAATTAATTAATTATTCAATTTATTGGAAAAACTTATGGAAGCTTATAAACGTCATTGTAATGCTTAATCATTGAAGAAGAAAATATTAACAAATCTCAAATGAATTATGAAACAAAAAAACACACAGAAAATAAAAAGGTTATCAGTCGCATCTGAGAATCGAACTCAAGACCTCTGTCTTAGCGATTGTCCCGATTCTCAGATAGGACTGATACCTTTTTGATTTCTGTATCTTCTTTTGTTTCATATTTAATTTGAGATTTGTTAATACTGTCGTCTTCAATTATTAAAAAAATGTTATCATTGTAGAAAATAATATTAACATAACCTAAATGAAACATGAAAACGGAAAAAAAATGACAGAATATCAAAAGATTTCAGTCGCATCTGGGACTCGAACCCCGAACCTCTGCCTATCCGGGCAACCGCTTAACCAATTTAGCTAATGAGACCAGTTCAATGTATGTCATCGTCATCGATATCTCAAATTCAAGATTTGTTAATATTATTCTCCATGTTTTATCTCATATTGGCAGCTATCTTTATAACGATTACAAAGTTCCTAATGAACACAATTGCAAACTAGACAGTGTCTCGGATTAATTTTCGTTTTTCCGTTTTTCCGTTTTCATGTTTCATTTAGGTTGTGTTAATATTATTTTCTACAGAGATTAAATATTAAAATGAGGTTGTTAAATCTCAATAAAAAAAAAATAATTAAGAAATTGAATTCGAAAAATCGTTATTTTTAAAATGCGTACAAATAAAGATTAAATCGCTGCAGGTAGTTCTTAAGATATAAAAAAATATGTCTAATTAATTTAAAAGTGATTTGTTCCTATAAGCGTCAAAGAAAACCAAATTTATATTCCAACTTATAAAATCGTATTGATGTGGTTCTCGCTTTATAAAGCGTGCCTCAAGTGTGAAGAAAGAAACTTAAATTTGTCAATGCCACGATATCCAACCGTGCGCAGTTCTTTGAGAAAGGTGAGAAGAGTTAGGGGGTGTAAGTGCTCTCTTAGGGGTTAATTCCACCCACCCACCCCCTGTCCTAACCCCACCCAGGGGGTGGGAGAATACCCCTGAAGCTTCGGGGCCACTACTGACCAAACGGCCGGGAAAATTGCAACCATCAATTATTATTACATCAGACAGGATCGAGGACTATCGGATTAGGGGTAATCAAATGAAAGGGGATTGTGTGGATATGATCTGAGACGTCTGCTTTATCTTATATATTTATGTTCGAAGGTCCCTTATAAAGTTGTAAAGCCATTTTTTCAGGTCAAAGATAAATAACAATTTCACATTGTCTCGGGTCGGCCATTGAAGCGAAGGCGGATTCGGTCGTTTGCGCTTTTGACTTATTTTGGGATTCGGAATTTCGTAAGAAAAATTATTGTTCTTTGTAAATCTGTTGACAAAACATATGTTTCAATTGTCTATAATTTTGGTGTTGAATAGGCAAACCGCAGTTCATGGGTAAACTTTGAGTAGTACGGATCGCTACCGATTTCCACAGATATAAACAAGAAGTTTTTTTTTACAATTGTCCCAAAATAAGTAGATAAGTAATAAAATAAG